>JASDQU010502395.1:65254-83257 GCA_032191745.1 Picea mariana
TGGAATATCCAATAGATTTCCAAACAATGGAGTTACCATGGTGAAAGATGAGCAGTCAGAATAATGTGTCCAACTTTAGTTCAGCATCTAAAACTAGATCTCCTTGTTTTTTGTTCTCCCGGGGAAGATATCTTCACTTCCATCCTCAGGAATGATGCCATTAGATGTTAGCACTTAGAGTCACCCTCAGACTGCTAGAGGATAAGCCCAGTACCCATCAAAATGTAAATGTATTAAAATGGTTTGAGTAGGTGGATCAACAAGAAAGGAAAATACAACATATATCAGTGATGGACCATTGGGCTATGGAGTCATAAATAGTCTTCTCATTGAAGGCATTTAAGCTCCCTATCATACAAAATATTTGTATAATGATGAAGAGAAGAATAAGAGAATAACATAAAGACTGTTGAAACATATATATTTTTCTAAAACATTAGTCTTAACTTTCATTTTGTTTAAATAAGGATAAATGCACACTTGGATACTACCGTCGATAAAGTCTTCTGATTAATCCAATGGTCTAAAATCTTTTCAAGTTATGGCACTGCCCATTTGTTAAAAATCTAAATCACTAAAGACATCTTTCAAAGTATCAGGTTTTGGGGTTTCGCAATACTAACAGTTAGATATATAAAGAAGCCCAAAGTTCCGATATGCGAAGTCACAAAACTAGCTTGAGTTAAATCGAGTTAATTAAATAATTAAAAAATGATTAACGATAATTAATCTTATCACAACTTCACGTTTTAGGAATCATTCCTCGAATGATAACTTAAACTACCAACATCCAAAATCATGAAATCATTAATTAATTGCAATTATTTACAAAAGTTAAACATGATTAAGATTAATTAATCAATCATGATTTCATAGTTCGGGGTTATAGCTTGAACAGAATTAGGATAGCACGGGACCCGAAATCCCGAAGTGGATCAAGGTTAAACTTAATTAATTATTCATATAAACTTGATTTATTATCAAAATAAAACATTTTAATTTAACCGTTGAGTTTATGGTGATTGTGATACGAGTGATTTCAAATTAGATTTATACTTTTCCGATCACGAAAATTGACCATTAGTGTTATAAAATGACCAGCCGAGGGAAATGATTTCAAATAAGATCCTTCTTTAATATCCAAATATTTTTATTAAAATAATTAAACGTATTATCAGTGGAGGTATATGCAGGTCGAGGTGTCTAAGGCAAGAAAGACGTTTTCATTTTCAATTAAATTCACATTTTGGTAGAGCTTGCTTAACGCGATACTCAATCTTGTGCATTTTCTGTGACAAATAACAGGTTTTTAAGAACTGTTACCATGTTTCCATGAAAAGCAACTAAAGCAACTAGCAAGAGTTCAGGCTAGAGTTCAGAATTTTTCTCCGACACCTCACCCAAAAGTATAAACATGGTTAAAACCTGGACGAATGTATTCAACATCCTACAGTACAAACTAGTAAATTGCCCTGATGATTCAAGCGACAACGAAAAGGAAGACTTATCTACCAAATAAAATACTATTGCTCAGTCAGAGATGCATAAGGTAGAAATAAGGCTGAGTCTTTTACCCTACAATGACATGATTAAATGGGCACTATATCATGCGGATATCTCAACTAGAACTATATTCAATTCTCATAAGGTAGTTGTTGGGTCATTTCGGCCAGAACACATACATGTGATGTATAAACTGTCTTCAATGCCAAACTTATTTTATAATGCCATTTTTCTAGTGAATTTTAACAAGAAGGAGTGTGATCAATATGGAAAGAGTCTTTCCGAATTGATCAAGGGATGGTGTTCATGCCCCAAAAAGTTCAGAGCTGATTCTCACAGCATATACTCAATCTCATCACTAGAACAACAGTTCATGTATATAGCCATGATGATGTGTAGACTCTATGGAAAAGAGAACACAACCCATTTCTTTCTATCATGGGTACCCATTATACACAAATTAACAGAAGGATATTCTTTCGACTAGGCCAAGATATTGTCGGGTAGTCTGGCTAGTGAAATTACAAAATACCAGGCAAAGAAATCCAAAGGGAAATCGTCTTCATTCTTCATGTCAGTTTATATTATGGATGTCAATGTTTCATGATGCCTTTCCTGCTGATGGGCTGGAGATGGAATCCAAATAGTGCAAAACCAATTAATATTTATCATTCAAAACTTTGGGAAGACACGGCGAAGGATTTTTTTATGAAATCTGTAATTGGGTAGTAGTGTCGATGCACATTGCTATAGTTGGTCACCCACCTCCTATAATTTGAAACACAATTGTGGCTAACCTAGATAAAGTGGAAGACTGGTACATTGAAGAACACTTCTCTTATATCATAGTTTTCATTTTTTCAGTTCCCCCATATGCTTTACCGCAATTTTTACCATACCAACTAGTGTGCCATGAGGTTGCACGACAAACAATACTCGGCGGGATTAGCAAAGAACTCAAAGCAGTGTAGAAAAAGGTATGGCCATGTTTTCCCTTATATATTGATGCATTTTCTTTATTGTATTTTGGCCACTCCAAAGTGGAGGTTGCGGCCCTAGAAGAAATAAAGCTGGTTAACATTGAATTCAAGAATCATGACCCATAGAATGTCGTGGGTAACCATATGGTTAGCTGCAATCTTAAAAAGTACGAACATGAAGAGTCCCCACAGGACGAAATGTTCTGAGGGGTGAAATCTTACCCAGAAGTTCTGAGATGAGTTCAAGCTCTATCACCTGTTAAAATGATTGATTTTTAAAACTTCCAAAAGCACCGAATAAGTATTCTTCCAAAAGTATTACAAGGGGAAAACACAATGTCTCCAACTACATAGCAAACAGAGACCCAAAATCCATAAGCCGTAAGCTCTAGGAAACAATAAGCCCTGGAAAACTTAGAGAAATATGAGGTCTCGATTCAGAAAGAAGATATCCTTGAGATAGGGATATTAGATAACTAGACCAAAGATCAAGCAGAGACACTAGCAAAGAAAGGAGAAGATAGGCCACTATCTTCATCAGATAAATCAACTACAGATGGAACCAGAAAACAGTTATCTACAGAAATTGGTAGCCCCATTTAGGTTGGAACACAATTATAGTTCACCAGAGGAAACCCTAATGCAGAGGTAATACTCATAGGAGATATCATGCCTATCCCTATTGAATAGATACTTCTTTCCGATTTCTTTTTCAGTAAGAAAAGGAAAGTTGCAGTGAAGAAAGAAATGCACCAGAAAGAAGGTGCAACTGTCAAAAAGCACAAAGTACTACTGGATGGACAAAATTTGGAAGAATAAGACTTTGCTACAGAGGTAGCAGGCACTTTGGGAGATTTTGCAACAACTAACCTATTCTTAGTTGATAATCTAAGAGAAAAACTGAAGTAGAAGAATCAGGTGATAAGTCAGTTGAAAAATCAAATAGGGACTACACAAAAGAATTTCAAAGATGAAATCAATAATGGGATGGAACAGAATAGAGCTAGTGATAAAAAAGAAATCCAACTGCACAAGTCCAGTCTTGATGAGATGCATAAGAATATGCAAGTGAGCAAAATACGAACTATCCAACAAGATGAGTTGGTAAAACAATTACAAGACAAGGTCAGTTCCACTGAGAAAATTCTTGTGGATATAGCACTGTTTCAAGCTCAAGCATTGGAAGTGCTAAAGAAACTGGAAATAGCACAACAGAGCCTTTTTTCTAAGGTAGAAATCATCCAAAATAATTTTTGGGAAGTAAACCAATCATTGGACAATATTGGATTCAGAGAAAGAGAGGCTACTGCAACCCAAACCACTTTTCAAGAAGCGATCATGTCATCAAATAGAGAAGAAATATATGTAACTCCCATATTGACTATTGCAGAACGGTTCATATGTGACATCCCAAAAAAATAAAGTATTTTTGAAATTTAAATTTGTTGGAAATTTATTCCGTTTTTAGTAAATTCGAATTTGGAATTTTTTTGCCATTTATGGAAATTCCGAATTTTGAATTTGATAATTGTAATTAATTATTATGATTGTTGGGAAGAGACCTGATTTGACCCAACTTACTATTTGACTATGACACTTGTGTGAAAACATAATATTTTATATTGATTGCAGGAGGACAAATGGAACAACCATGTTAAATTTAGTTGACCATGACTCCATGAGTGGGGAACATGTTGGAACTACCTCTATGCTGATTATTACAAGTGGAAAATAAGTGATTTGGTCATTAGCATCCCCTAAAAATCAGGGATTTAGAAAGTTGTGAAAATTCCCAAGGGAGGGAATAAGACCTAGGCAAATTGATAAATAGCATATGTGAGGAGGCAGGACGCTACCAAGTATGCTAGGGAAGAAGACTATTGATTTAATTGTTGTTATGAACACTACTAATTGAGTGTGAGGCAAGAGAAATCTGTTGGAACTGAAGGACATTACTGAGGAGAAGTTATTTCCAAGTTCGCCCTCATGGATTCATGGTCAGGCTAGGGGGTGAATCGGGTAAGTAGTTTGACTACCCTGTTCTACAGTTGGGTGGAACGTGGTTGTTCCCTTTGTCTTTCAGCGCATTATTTCAGATATGTTATTTTCGTCCTTTCTCTGGCTGAATGTTATATGGTGAAATACTTGATAGAATTCATCTATTAATTCAATCTAGGAATAATATTAAGGACTAAATATCAAATACATCTTATTGAATTTAGGAACTGCTAGAATGTCTCTATACTAGTTCGGAATGGATTATCTTTGCTGTAATGTATTTCTATTATGAATACTAATTCCTGTAAGTACACTAGCTGAAAGGATATGCCTAGAAAATTGGATCTGTGGTTTGGATTACTATTGTAGTAAGAGAAAACATTATAGTTGAACACCCCACAATTAGATTGTAATGCAGATTGGAGTTACCTACGCATTGAAAGGAGATGGAGAAATTACATAGTGTAGATATATATATATTATATACGAAATACATCGACATGATTAAAGTTAGATCAGTATATAGGTTTTATTAAATCAAGGAGTCAGAAACTCTCCTTAAAAACCCTGTTATAAAACCAAATGAAATTAAATAAGGCCACTACTCTATTATAAGTCAATACAGAAGCAGAATACTCAACAAGAATAAGGGCTCAACAATAGTAAGACAAAATCTAACTCCTGTTGTTTGATTGTTTAAACCTTTGCACAAAAATAAGGGGTCCGATTGTAGTAATACTTACTGTATGTGGTAAGATTAGATTTGTGTTTCCTATTAATATGCTTGCGAATGACCCACTTAGGGTTTGTGACCGTAGTCTATATCGAATGGGACTACTATAGTTGTACAGTTCTGTACTTAGACCAGTAAATTTGAAAGGGCTTACAGTCCCAATCTGTACAGACCAAAAACTCCAATTCGGGATGAGATCCTACTAGTTTAGGCATGTTCCAAAATTTTTATGCAATCAATTAACATGTCGGTTTATGAACAGATGGAAACAGACATAGGCTAAGTAACTACCAATGCTAAAGTTTGCATGTATATAGTTATAGAAGACATGGAAGTCTTGAGAACCACAACATATCCCTAGTAATAAGTAAGTCCTTATGTTCTTTCTATATATTCTGTACGAAGCTGATGGAAACGTATAATACCTTCATGCAGGGTAAAGAGAAAATTAAATTACTATGAATGCCTGTATAACTGATAATAAGAAGTATCTTGGAAAATAAATAGAATAACCAGTAAACGATTCAAGTTCTGAAGTACAAAAACCCCAGTTTCAGAAATGGAGGGAATTATGTTAAGCTCAGAAGAAAATCAAATGTGCAGAACTCGCATACTCTTCACATTTATCTACAGTCGATTCGATTCAATATACGATGACTAGGTTACAAGGAATAGTTGTCCAGTTTTATTTTTTTTAATAAAGTATACATAACATAGGTGACATTCACCCCTATTGTTTTCTCGACTTTGCCTTGAAACAGAGGAAGGAATAATCAGGGAGTAAGTCCCTTCCGTGTTATGATTGCCACCACAAACAGATGCAAGATTTGCATGCCCTACTAATCCTCTGTATCATTAACATAAAGTAGGGCATACTCCTAACTAATCAATACAGAAAGTTTTGTCGAAACTTCTTTATAAACAATAAAGATGGTACATAGCCTCGGTCATTAGCACCAGTGAACTCTAAAAGCTAAGGAATAGTGTACTTGGAACCAGTTTACCTTTCGCGTGAGTGATAGGGATTGGCCCGAGTGCCTCATGGATTTTGACATCCCTGTAATAAATATCCGCCATTAAATCATTAGCAACACATAAAAAAATAAAATAAACAAGAAGCTACAATAGAACCATGAATGGAGGTAACGATAAATTCGATTTATTACTTAATTCATGGTTGGAACCTGGAAAACTTGTTCTTGTTGTGCTCTGGTTGAGTAAATGTCCCGAGTCGGGGAAGTTGGTCTAGGTATTCCTGATGGGTACCTCGCATCAATGAATTCCCACCATTAGTATGATACCAAGTCGCAAATCTTTTCTCATAAAGGAAATTCAACAGTGTTATTTTTTCCAACTTTTAACTGTGTAAAACACAAAATACAGATAGATGAAAACCCTATGTAAATGTTACTGGAAATGTCTATTCTGTAGCTAAGTGGTTAATACATCCTGAAACAAATAACTGAGGCATTCTTTTTAAGACAATTCTATTTAAAAAAAAGAAAAAAACCTAACACTGAACCCCGAAGGCTTACGCAAATCTCAGAAATCGATAAGGACAGTAATCCCCTTTTTATACCCCAAGCCTCAAACCAAAAGATTTGAGCCATCAAAGTCTTTTCCAAGGGTGAATGTAATAGCCTTTGAAGGACACAAGCTTATATCGGACTCCAGAGACTCATCTATGAAAGGATAAGAAAATCTCCAAAGATAACGATAAAGGAAAAACCTTAACTTAAATATGTACAATAGAAGACACAAAACATCGTTTTCCTTGTAGCATTTTATTGAATGACCCTATTATTCAAAGCTTTGTTTCAAGGTAAATATCCTTACCAGTAAGATGGACTTCACTGCCTGCCTCCAGGATGTGACCCAAGTTGGCAGACTCGCTGCCAAAGATAGTGATACGTAGGCCCATTCAAAGAATCTCACAATGACAAAGGAAGGTTCGTTAAATCCTATGAAGAGACCTTATGAGAGTGATTTAATGATGGAAGTACAGGGGTTGTTGGGGCCATGTGACGAGGTTCAGGTGGGGGCATTTTGACTGGAAAGGAATTGTAAAGGTTCATCAAAACTCATGCTTACTGAACCCATTAATGGCCAGATGAAGAGCTTTAACTCTCGCTGACAATTATACCTTTCCACCCAGGCTATGCATCAAATGCGCAGTTAACTTGACTCCTTTATGACGGGACTAGTAAGGACGCGTTCTCTTAACTACTGACTTGTAGTTACCTCCTATCCAACAGTATCGTAGTGGGGTTTTCATTACCCAAACATCGCTAAGAAAATGAATGGGGTTACCTCATTACTAGACATGCTTAGTCGTTAAAGGAACTTGATTTTGTTCAACCAGCAAGACTATACTACTAATCACTAGTGGTGTATGATTTTCTCACCCCTTTCTTTTATGTTAGATAAATGCATTATGTTAAAGATGATATTATTCAGTATGATATGCATGAATACATAAATCCCATGTCTAAGAAAAAGATAGGTTTGTAGGTCTAAACCTAAAACTTTACAGACACTTGTTATGAATAGGGATGCGGGGTTTAAACCATAGATAAGTTACTGCACTATTAGACTAATATAAGAAGAGAAGTACTTAACTTACCTCGCAATTTTTTTTTTTTATGTTGGCATTTTGAGTTATATTACATCAAAGGTGATATAATAATAAAGACATGGGAGGTCAATATAGCCGAGAGTAAAATAATGACCTAGGAAATAAAAGAGGATTGTGAAGAGATTTTTCATTTGCTTAATAAAGAATCACTAGGCCTCGCAAAGGATGATTATTATGAAATACTAGGACAAATCAACATTGTAAAGCATCAACTTGACATCAAAGAAAGGTTAGAGGCAGCTCAAGATGAAATTTCACAGCTAAAGCAGGTAGACATTGCTCAAATAGATATATGGATGGTAAAGCCAAATTTATAGTTACAGTCAATGACTTCTGAAGATAAAAGGATAGAGGACAGGTTGCCACAATTACAAAAGAAGTTGTATATTTTTTAGGCAAAAGATGTGACAAAACCTTCTAGACTAGTCGTACAATTTCTAAGCAGGTGTGTGGAATGTCTTGAGCGAGGAAAAGGGAGTACTTCAAAGAATCAATGAAGTAACATGTACATGTCTATTTCTATCAGTATGAGAAAAATATAGATAAGAATGAAATGAAACGGTTCAAGTTTTCATTTTGTAACCATTATTATCTAGGAATAACGAGAATTCCAACCGCTTAGGGTTGAGAGCCTCTTGTATAAATATATTTTCAAAAGAATAAATAAAGTTTGAATTTTTTCCATATGTAGTTGAGAAAACTCTCCTCATTGAGGATTAATACAAATACAGATCAGAGATTCCACATTTCATTCATTTTAGTTATGTGTTCTTCTATCTTTCCACATTCTAGTATCTTTTTATATATCTCCTTGATGAATGCTTTCACAATTTAGTACAACATCTACTGTGGTTACATTTCATTTAGTAATTTAATAGCACACAACTTTTCCTCTATTTTACTGTTAGTAAATACAAGACCCGTGAGTTAATTGGATTGGTACATTTTATGCTTCATTTAAGGTTATATCATCTATTTTCTTCTTCTGTAGCGAAGTAATATTCTTCTGTAATAGATGCCTTGCTTTGTCTAATAACCTTATGTTTTTCTCTCATTACACCCAATGATTTTAATTTTAACTCAGACACAAAAGACGACCTCTGAGTTGTTATGTTGTTAATCCATTTTTAGGATTTTTTCTCACATAACAAGGGTAGAAAAAAAAAACATTAAAACTTCCTTTATTTCTTGATGCCTTGACATTATACTTTGAAGCGTTAAGTATAAACTCAGGAACAACATATTTTTGGCGTCGTTGACGGGGATGGAGAAAGGAAGTTATTTTTCCCTAGGAGAACGACATTGGTAAGTTTCTCTCTTTGATGGTGAACAAAGATTGAATACATTATAAGGCTATTTTTTTATCTTTCACTTGGCGACTCCACAATTAATAAATTGGTATTTAGTTGAAGAAATACGAGAAAGAATATAGACCGTAAGTAGATTTCACCTGTGTCTGAACCTAAAAAACTTTTGAAAGCAAGGGGATACCTTAAAAAGACAACTGCATTAGCAGTTAAAGTTTATCAACCCAAATCTAATATGAGGGTTTTATTTGAGTAGTTAACTCCACAAGAAGATTTTACCCAAGTATTTTCTTAAGTAAAATTTACTATTAGAATCGAAGCCAAAACCCTAAAGCTCGACTTGGTTTCACCCGAGATTAAATCTGAGACTGTTCCAACTGTCGCCTTTACCAATAAAGGTAAACAATCCATCTCAATACCCACTTCAATTGATATTTCATCATTTCCTGAAGTCAAGCTTCCAACCTCTTGAAGTTTTGAACAAGACATCTTATACTCTGACTTGACTCACATTGGTTCTCCTATTTATGCATCCTATAAACCCGAAGAACCTAGCCCTCATTTCCCTTTTCCCTCTTTTTCATATTTTCTATCCCTAAACCTTTTTCTCTTAATCTTGAAGGAGTCGAAAGGGTCACTACACATTCTTGAAAATCCTTACTATAATACCAAAGTTTCATCTCTTAAATTATCAATGGATGCAGCCAGAGTAGGTGGTGCTGGAGGTGCTGTTGTCGGTGGTGTCGGAGGTGCTGGACATGGTGCTGGATGAGGAGGAGGAGGTTCTCAAGGACCACCCCTACCTCCTAGAATTTTTTCTAAAGTAGCTACTAGGTATACTCCTTTGGTCCTCTGAGTTCTCCTCCATGATTTACCCGAAACCCATATGAAAAAATTGCCAAAGTTCACAGGAGAGGGATACTTAACCACAATTGAACACGTAAATTTATTCGATCAATTCATTGATATCCTTGGCCTTGAGAACGAGGACGTTTATTCGAGGCTTCTATTTCAAACTTTCGAAGGACAGGTAAGAACTTGGTTCCAAGGACTTTCAGTAGATTCCATAGGATCATATGATGAGTTAGAAAGTGCCTTTATCAGACAATGGGGAGAAAGAAAATATCACCTTTATTATCTAATCAAGTTTGGAGCTTTAAGGAAGAAAAATTCAAAAACAGTTCTTGAGTTTACTCAAATATTTAATAAATTGTATAATAAGATTCCAGTTGAGGTTAAACCTTCCCAACCTGCAACAAAAGTAACTTTTGTTGGGGCTTTTGATCCTAATTTTGGTCTGTTGTTGAGGGAAAGAAGATCTGTACCTCACTAAAATGCAGGACGATGTTGTAGATATTGAGTCAAATATGATGGCATCAGGGAAGTTAAAAGCTAAATTCGAACCGGGAAATAAAGAAATCAGACGATACAGAGAACAAGCAGGACCCTCCAGATGTAGGAGGTACTCTGAAAATAAGATGGATGGCATGGCAAAAATAATCAAAGAATTGTCAAATAAAATATCGAAAATGGAATTGGACCAATCTAAGAATGATAAGTTCCCTAGAAAAGATTTCATAAAAAATCCTAATCCTCAAATCCAACAAAGATAGATCAAGAATGAAGATCAAAAGATTCAGGCCCCCTTTAAGAATGAAAATTTTATAGGAGGAGAGGACCTGTGAAACTTTGAGGAGTTAGAAGAAGATATGAATAATCTTGGTGATTATTGCCAAGAACCTTTTTTGACGAAAGAAGAATATGAGAAGTCTCTAAATATAGAATATTGGTCTAATCATGATGAAAGAATACAGAAGAATATTCTTATCAAGGAATCACTAATAATATAATGGTCGAACTTCAACAGAAGTATAATCTGAGGCCTAGAGATAGAAATATCACAACTGCTCAACCAAATAAAATTATGTCGAAGAGAAAAGATAATGAGACAACATCACCATTAGTTGAGACACAGAATGTCAAAACAAAGGTATTCAGAACCCAGACTGTAAAACCAAAACCGACTGAAACAAAAGAAACACAAACCGATAAAAAAAAAAAAAAGATAGAAATCCAAACCAGGGAAGTTGATAAGACAATGAAAAAGTTCAATCTAGAGAATGAGATTAATAAGATCAAGATACCTGTTCCTATGGTTGAATTGGCAAAAAACCCTACATACAGAAAACAAATTGCTAAAATGATAAATTTTTCGGATACTGAAAGTCAGGCAGACGTCATAAATTTAGAAGATGACAAACCAAATATAATTTTTGGTCCACATTTTGAAGGTGCCAGAGATACTTTCGCTCCTTTTTACACTACCCTAACTGTGCATGATCATATTCTTCATAATTGTATGTTGGATTTGTTGGACACACCTACCACACTTAGAGGGGGGGCGAATGAGTGTGGGGCTCCTTTTCCCAAAGCTTCCCTCTTACACAAAAATCATTAGTTAGCATTCAACATTTTACTCATTACTCATTGTTGTCATTTATAACTAGTTAGATGTGAACACATATCAGCAACATATATCAGTAATATATCATCAACAAGTCATCACCACAAGGAACACAAAGAACAAAAGATGTATGTACAATTTTCTTTTTATTATAGACTACAATCCTTGGGGTTTTTCAGCAACAACTAAATAGAGTAAAACTCTACAAGAGCACCAACTCTATAATGCAAGACTCAGCTTACACACTCAACACTAACTGAGATGAGGCAACAATCCTCAATATATATAAATATGTTACAGGTACATGACCTATCAATAGTGCAACCTATGTGTGTACACGCCCTGGCTCACTACAACCCACATATGTACTCGGCCAGTGTATACAAAAGCATGTGTATACCTTCTGAGATATTAGGTTTTATCTTTCAATGTCAAATCAGATATTTTGCAATCAATTTATCATTCTCTTCTATCTCTCACTGTCCAAACTAACCACCATCCAATCAAAACACATCCATGCTCTCCAATAGCTTGCTCATACATCTCAACCATACACTATGAATGCTATTCAATCATGTATAAACAACAAGTATATTGTAGCCATCATATCAGTACTGAGTCAAAAGAGTGTTGATCACTTCATCAACCAACACATACCACATCACAAAATCCATACCAAGAATTCCTCAAGCATTCACCTCACAACAAATAAGAACTTCCATCAAGACAAATAATGCAACCATACCAGAGTTTCTATGGCAGATCTGATCCCATAAAATGCATATCTGGAACCTGCTTCATCATCCAAGAGCTTTTCATCAACTCAAACACAAATCTTCAAGACCTCATCAACTGTACGTGCCCTGTCCTCATTNATTCATCCCACATATGTATGCGCCCTGGATCAAAGCAGCCCACATATACCTAAGAAACTAGGGTTTCTGAACTTCTGAGAATTCTGTTGTCATGACCTCAGACTTTTCAATACTTTAATGCACTCATGACATCATCCAGACCATCCCTCTCAGAATAGATATTCAATCATGATCAAGATATCTTCAACTAGTGTTCATTCATAAGAGACCCTAGCCTCTTATTTATATTCTTAATCTTCTAGATCACTTAACACATATCTAGGTCACTTCCTTATTTTAGAGTTAGCTACTTTCTATAAATAGAAATTTCTCCATTATTTTATTAAAATAATCCTTCTTGATTTTGTCACTTTAATTTATCATTAAAATAATAATTTATTATTTTCAAGCACTTTGACTTCTTTGACCATTTGGGGAATTCATCAGTTTCTTTTAGAGTCTTTTGTTATTTCTGCTTTGATTAGAAGAAAGTAAAAAAAATCGTAGCTTGTTATGTCTCTTTCTTTTTTGGCATTTACTTCACATTGTTATTTGAAAAAGAAAAATAAATTAGCATATTGTTATGTTTTCTTCTAATTTTAAAATAATTTCAAAAGAAAATAAGAAAGATAATCGTTCTTTTCTAGTGTTCTTATAAGTTTCTTTTTTCCCAATAGTCTTAACAACATCAGTTGCACACCACACCCTTTTTGAGTAAATCAAATGAGTAAAAAGAATGCTAATTAAAAATAGCTAGACTTTTATGTTTGTAGGGTCAACCAAATAGTTTAGGGTTAGGGACTTGAATTAGGTTGGAGAGGAAACTCTTCAAGGCCTTTAAATAAAACATTGGAGTTTGAGTTAGGGAGTGTTAAAGTTCAGTGAATGTGAAAACTATCCTGGAGCCCCCTCTAACATAGGGGATAAACATGAGGTCGCGTGTGGAAATGTAGCGGAGATAACCCCTCTAAAGCCGGACCAATCATAGCAGAGGAACACATATAGAGAACTTGTCTTGGGATTACATTGATTACATTTGCCACAGAGCTTCGTGGGTCTCAAATTCATTCGAGGTCCTCAGTCGTCTTCTCGAACACTTGCTTTCGATACCCTCGATATGTTTTGGGATTGATACCCTACTCATTGCAGTCCAACCGACTGTCGACTGTACTCACCTGGTAGTTCATCATGAGCTGGAAACCTAGTTTCCTATACATCAGGGACTTACACAGGTGACTGCGGGGGTAAACTGTGGTACCTAGGAAAAACATCAAGCCACTCTTTGTAGAGTATACCTGGAGGTTGCTTCCATATTCGAGTTTCACTTGCATCGGTAAGTTGCTCTAGTGTTGGTTGTTGTAACTGTTCTTCCAACTAGTTAGTCGTTTGCTTGATTTTCCTTTAGGAATTTTTAGCATGTTCTCTGTGCTCCCTAGTTTTCCATAGTGAGTTAGTCAGTCATTTCTTTGGGTCTCTGACCTAGGGTGGTAGACCACCCACTCCACTGGTCATGAGGAATTTTCGTTCTTCCGCTTAGAAACATGGAGCCGCCTCTTTATAAGCGTTTTTTTTTATAACACTGGTTCTTTAGAGTCAGTGTGTGAGACTTTTACGGACCTGAACGATCCCGCAAGGGGAGAACCTGTGCATAAGATATTCATGGATAAAGTTCTCGAAGATACCAACCAAGGAACGCCTTCACAAGGGGATTCTTGTGCTTTTCCTTTCTTCTGAAACATTGGTGTCCCTTTGATGGCCACTTTGTACATTCTTGGGTTGAATGTGGGATTACTGGTTTGGTTGGGTACCATTCAAAATGTCCAAAATGCTCTTGACTCTTCCCAGTCAAGAACTTTGTGTCATGGGAACCATGTTGATGTTCCTTCATCAACAAAGTCTTCTCCTCCTCCTTCTCCCGCCTTTGGTGAAAGTACAATTACTAGTAACCGGAAGTCTAAATGAAGTAGATAGAGGAAGAATACGAAGAGGAAACCGCCAACCTCTGCTAGTCATGTTGGAGATAGGTCTTCAACCTCTGCAGCTCATGTTGAAGACCGACACCTAGCCTCAGCAAGTCATGTTGGGGGCACAAGTCCAGTCCCTACTATTCATACTGGCAATAGGTCTGTAGCCTCTACGAGTCATGTTATCGACCCATCGCCAGCTGCTCCTATTCATGTTGGGGGCATTGATTCTGTTGAGAAACCTAGACAGATAGGACATAAGCCTATGTTCCCTTGTAATACTTGCAAGGGAGATATCCTTACTCATTTGTGCCCTGGTATCCCAGAGGTACAAATATTGTGGTCCCTGTCTGCAAGCTCTTGTGATTCTGAGTCTTCTAAGGTTTCCTCACAGTTTATTCAGCTAGTGGTTGAGAAAGTGGTCACACCGATGTAGTCATCAGATAATCCCACTCCTCTTTTAGGGGGTGTGGTGCCTTTAGACCATGTAGTCTCTTAGCCTATTCAACCATTGGTTGAGAAAGAGGTCATGCCAATGCAGTCATCGGTTGATCCCACTCCTTTTTTGAGGGGTGAGGTTCCTTTAGACCTTGTAGTCTCTCAGTCTATTCACCCATTGGTTGAGAAATTGGTCGTGCCGATGCATTCATTGGCTGATCCCACTCCTCTTTTGAGGTTTGAGGTGCCTTTAGACCATGTATTTTCCCAGCCTATTCAACCATTGGTTGAGAAAGTGGTCATGCCGATGCAGTCAACGACTGATCTCACTCCTCTTTTGGGGGGTGAGGTGCCTTTAGACCTTGTAGTCTCACAGCCTACTCAACCATTGGTTGAGAAAGTGGTCACTCCGATGCAGTCTTCGTCTGATCCCACTCTTATCTTAGAGAGTGATGTGTATACCGACTATGTTTTTAGCATTTCTAGTTCATTACTTTCAGAACAAGGGGGAATTCCTCTCGTTGCAAGCACACCCCCTCCAAGCCCTAGGATGCTTTCCTTTGATTGGAATGATCTTGTTGAACCTCGTCTTCCTTCTTCTACACATTTTCAAATAAGGGTTGAAGTTAATTAAACAAACATTTATCGATGTATTGTGGATGAAGGAGCCTCTGCAAGTATTTTATCCTCCTCGATTTGGAAAGTCTTGGGATCTCCGGAGCTTGTGTCTACTTCACATGAGATGTTGGATTTTGACTGACATCCTAGTGAATATTCGAGGGTTATTCCTCAGTAACATATCTCGTTAGGTGAGAAGACTATCCTTGTTGATGTTATAGTTGTACAAGTCCCGTTAGATTTCAATATACTTCTCGGGCGTGATTATGTATATTCTATGAACGTTGTGGTGTCTACTCTGTTTCAGGTGATGCATTTCCCTCACAATGGAAGCATTGTCACTATCGACCAGCTAGCATCTAATAATCACCATCCTAATTTGACGTTAGTTCAGGCTGCCCCTTTATATGTTCCCAGTGTTCGTGTAGACTCTATCCCACCATGGGTCAATTATGTGGTGTCTTATCATCGTTGTTCAATTGCTTCTAAGAAGGAACCTATGCAATCATGTTTACCTTCTCGAGACTTGGTCTCAACAATTGATCCATTTGTTTATCCAATGGGGGCATGGAAGCCCTTGCTTCCCTCTCTTGGTCCAAGTGATCTTGAGTCTCCTTCATATTCTGATCTCGTTGTTTGTAGATCCTCAAGCCCTCATGCTTGTGATTCTTTGTTGATAGACTCTACCAGTCCTGGCCAGATCCTCCATCGTCATATGGAATATGGTTAGTTTGCTTCACCCTTTGGGACTGTCAACCCTCGTTTGTGTGATTTATTGTATTTTGAATTTCCTTTAGATGAGGCTATCCTTGAATGCATGACCACAGTTTCTATACTGAGGGAGGACATCATGGTTTCTGTTTTCTTCCCTTTTGGGAGACTTTCCAAGTTGACTATCGAAGAGACTCTTGGTCAGAGCCTAGCAGTGGGCTCTACCTAAACTAGTTTCATACATGAGACGTAGCCCCCATGAGTCTTCTTTAATCCCTTTTCAGACTCTTTAAACATGAAAATATTTCCGAGCGATCTTGTTTCCCTTCACGCTCGCCAAACTTAAATTTGACGACACATCTGTCCGGTGGTAGTTTACCCCTTTTTTGGTCAGGATGGTCATTTGTATGAACAAAGGTATACTCTAGGAACTTTAGTTCACTAGAAGAGTATTCTCAGGTATAATTTTAACCCTTTTTTGGGCCTGAGGGACTAAATTTATGAAAAAGGAATCCCCATGGAGTCCATAGTTAATCTCTTTTCAAACTCCCTAAAATTGAAAAGATGGTCGAGTGACCTTGTTTCTTCACACTCGTTAAACCGGTCCAAAAGAACATCCCTTACGGAGTCCATAGTTAAGCTCTTTTCAAACTCCTTAAATATGAAAATATTGCCGAGTGATATTGTATTTGTCACACTCATTAAAATGGTTTTGAATAGATGTCTTTTTGGTGCTAGTTTATCCCTTCTTTGAACTTAATAGACTACCTTCGAAAAAGGTACCCCAGTGGAGTCTCCTTTTACGCTTTTTCAAACTCTCTAAAACTGAAAAAAAACTGAGCTTACCTTCTCTAGGCTCATTAAAATTACATCAAAGTAAATTATCATTGTGTCTTATTAATCGTATTTTCATCCTTGTGTCTTTGGACTAATGCTGGATCTATATTTCTCTCAACTGAACCATCTGAGGCATTCCTTATACGGAAGCATTGTAGCACTTTGTCTCTGCATCTTGACACCTTGACCCATGGAGGATTTTTCCTGAGTGTCCTTTTCCTTCATATGTCTCCTTGCTCTGAGAATCAATATGTTCCTTGCACTTGGAACTAGTATGTATACGACACTCGTTCCTCCTTTGTAATGTAGCATTATTTTATTCTTTTTCAAGATTTCCAAAATTATTGAAAAAGACAAAAAAAATCAAATATACCCCTAAAAGAGGAAGGGAAAAGTAATTTCTTTTTGTTGGTAGCACAATGAGTTTCCCTTGGACAAAGCACATCCTTCCATTTGTTTGTCAAGATCTAGGATTTAATATGACCTTAGGAAGTTTTTCTCACTACATAGAGCCATGTCCTCCTCCGTTTGGTTATCCTTCCAAACATATGGAGAGTTTGTGTTGCCTTCTACATCGTGAACTTATGTAAATGCCATGCTCCCTGAGTCTCATCATTTGTCATGCTTTTGTCCAAGGGAAGCTTTACTAAACTTGAGTCGTCCCTTCTGTAGTTTGTCTCTTGTCCTCATGCCCAACCATCCCGAAAGACCAATCAAGTCCTTGTTCAAAATCAATGAAGTTCTCTACCTGATCACTAAGATCCTCTTGTCTGTTCCCATAGAGCCGTCGAAGACCTCTGGGTAGTGAAGTTGTACACTGATATTACACTCCTACCCAAGTTTTGAAGATCTTGAAGTTGTTGCTTGAGCTCTTAAGGCCTCATCTCCAGCCATCGGGCATCATTAACTTCTTAAAGATAGATATTATACATGTATATATTTTGATTTTGAGATGTAGATC
>JASDQU010502395.1:85142-102851 GCA_032191745.1 Picea mariana
AGTGAGGCAAAGTAATTCTATCTTTCAGTGATTGATAATCATGATGCGGTAGCAGAAAAAGAAAAGGAAAAGCCATCACAGTGAAAGCATCTATCAAGGAGGAATTTTCACTATGATAACTCTAGAGGAAAAAAAATGAAGGATGATAACTAGATGCAGAGCACTTATCTTGAACGAATTCTGATCAGTCACCATGTAACACAACACATATATATCAATTGTGGGTAAGGAGCATATAAAATGAATTCCAAACAAATTTAACACAGCTGAAAGGGGAACGCAACACATATATATCAACTGTGGGTAAGGGGCATATAAAATAAATTCCAAACAAATTTAACACAGCTGAAAGAGGAAGAGATAAACAATATGATAATGAAAACAGGGAAAACATACTGAAAGAATCGATCGTGATGAATATCACAGTCTCAAGTAAATATGTCTTCTGTATTACTCCATTCTAGGCTTACAAAATAACTCAGCATACAAAGGAACCCCTCTTCACAAGAGGTTTTTCCCAGCTCGCCCCCAACCCCTTTCATTGGCCTCCTCCAATGATTATTTAACTACTCTCACCCTCTCGATCCATTACATAACTCATAACTCAGCGTTACAAGAAATAATCTAGAAGAAATTTTTGTTTGTTTCTAGAAATATGAAATAGTTCAACTTCATGGAACTCTGTGACTGCCAGATGCTCTGCCATCTTCGTTGAACTGTTATTAATCATTTGACAAGTGGACAGGGATTTCTGCGTGTATGAATTGATGCATATAGCATGAACTTCCAACTACAAAATAAAATAAATGTGCTAGTCTTCGAGATAGACATAGGTGGAAATGGACGACTAAACAGGGACATTGGCAGTGAAAGGCATGAAACCGGCTGCCGCATACTGCTCCTACAAGAAGAGATCCTTAGGTGACCTGAATGCACCGTGCACAAAAATAATCTCCATACCAATCATGAGAGAAGAAATAAGCACAGACCCAACATTCGTCAAAAAAACAATCACGATACTGAGGATGGACAGAATCCCCATAATTTCCCTCTCACTGAACCTCCATGGAGCAGAGCATAATCACATAATTAATGCTGAAATAGGTCCAGTTTTACCGAATTCTGGATGTTTCCTCAATGAGGGAGTCGGGCTTGGAGAAAGTGTTATGATCCACGAGTTCCAGCCATGGCCGATAATGGTGCATGCATTTTTAACCCCCTATAGTTTAGTAATAACCAAATGTGTGATTGTTTGTGCAACCTTGTGAGCAAGCACAAGCTTGAAATGCAGTTACTACCACATCTGTCACTCGCTGTGATGTAAGCACATTACCACCCACCACAAAAGATTTCACACTGGGCGAAAGTAGAGAACTTGGTGGAATGTGAATTGACACTGGTGCAAGACAACCTTGATTAAGATGAATATCAACATTCACAAGACATCACAGACAATATAAAATAGCAACAGTTGTCACTGCCTCAGGATCATTCCAATTTCCATATACCTTTGGACTAGTTTCTTCAAGGTCAAAAAATTCTTCTTCCTTCTCTTCATCAATGGTAAGCTTCAATTTTATTACAGACCCATCATCCATGTCGTCTTCTACTACTAAAGTTACAAGTGGTCCCTGCTTTTCTAGTTTTGATTACTTGGCAGCTTGAGCAGCAATTGATTTTAGCATTTCCCTCACATCAGCCTCTGTATTTGTCTACACATGCATCATGTATTCCTGCACTAAATCCAAGGAATGCTATTCAATAAGCTCTCCTATAAGCATAATCCCACACTGATTCATAGCTACCTATGCTCGAAGGTCAGATAGGTTATCTTCAAGTCTTCGGGTCCCTGGAATCATGTCTGGAGCACCATCAGTATATTTTCCATATTCATCATAAATCTGTGTTTGAAATAGCTTGATGAGGCCTTCTTCTTGAAAAATGCCCTGCTCTACTGATTTAAAAGCCTTGATGGAAGCTCCTTCTTGCCATATAGTTTTTTGAAAGTGGGGGCATGCTGCCAGGCGTTATCCCACCAATTTATGCATGGTGTCCCCTACTTGCCACAAAAGAATAAGTTTCCCATCTCGAAATAATGGCGTTATAACAGTTATATCGGGCAAATGGCTGCACACGGATGGTTGGTCACCAAGACATCACCCTCTTTCAAATCCTCACCCCAATATTTGAGTTGCCAACGGACAATGCTAGACATTGCACCCAAGTGGACAGGAATATGCGGTGCATTGGTCACAAGGCCCCCATCAGGGCTGAATAGTGCACATGAAAAATCAAGACACTCTTTGATGTTGGTGGAAATGGATGTTCTTTGAAGCGTCCGACCCATCTGTTCTGCAATCCCCATAAAGCATTTGTTAAATATTGACAACTACACTACATCAGCAACCTTGATCACCAACTCAGTGTTGATTGTAATAGATCCAATCTCAATCCGTATATTTCCATGATTTGTAATGGCTGCTTTGCAAACAGGCTCTATTAGTAGAGTGTTGTTTCCATTCATGATGATTGCAGGAGCCTTTATCGTATGACCATAGCCAACATTTTCCAAGAGATATACTGGTATCTCTTGCCATCCATTACCGAAGTAGACTTGGTAAGATTTCTCTACTTTGGGCTCCCCTACTATTTTCTCCATTACCACAGGTTTCAATATGTCAGTAACTCCAACCCCATGCACTCGCACATCACTAATAAGAATATTTCTCTTCTGAAGTTCAAATCCATACTCTTGATGGAATCTTTTTACAAAATCTCCAGCATAGTTATTGCTCCCATCTTGAGGATTCATGATCATCATTGCAGTGTCTGTACTCTCGTAACGCAAATTCAAATACAATTCTGTGTGTATATTTTCATCTTTAAAGCCTTGAAGCCTTAGTTGTTGCCTTATCTTCAAAAACTTCACATACGTTTGGAGGCTTATTCAGTTCAACATCATTGTTATCTTGGGATGAAAACACTAAGTAGAGCAAATTTTCAATATCTGTTACAACATAGGCTCCATCTAGGGATGGTACTTTCCCGTAAAGTGCCAAGAATAGTAGACCATGTGCCTTCATCCATTGGATGACCTAACGTGAAAGATGTAATTCTGAGTTCTCCTGCCAGTGCAATCACCATCAAAAACTTTTAATGGAGTCACCAGAGTATGTGCAACCAATATTTTCCTATGACCGACTGCTCAACCAAGCCTTAGGACTAGGAAAATGTCGTTCTCCCAGGGATAGATATCAATTTCGATTCCCCGACAATGACGCCAAAATGTTGACACTCGGAACTGAAATGGGTTGCATGCAAATCAATCTCGAGGCAACCTCGAACCACTTTGGATTGGAAGCTGCCCCCCCCCAACCCGAGAGGGATCTCTCGAACAATGTCATAATATGATCTTCATGTAAGCGTGAAATGGTGGGCAGATTTATGGGTAAATGGTGGTTTTGGATTTTTAAAGTTTGGGGGTTGGACCAGGGAAACAGTCCATTGGGCATGGAGTCAAGTGAAAACCGAAGAAAGGAGATAATAGCAGTGATCATATAACTTGTGGAAAGTGAGGCAAAGTAATTCTATCTTTCAGCGATTGATAATCATGATGCGGTAGCAGAAAAAGAAAAGGAAAAGCCATCACAGTGAAAGCATCTATCAAGGAGGAATTTTCACTACAATAACTTTAGAGGAAAACAAACAAAGGCTGATAACTAGATGCAGAGCGCTTATCTTGAACGAATTCTGATCAATCACCATGTAACGCAACACATATATATCAACTGTGGGTAAAGAGCATATAAAATGAATTCCAAACAAATTCAACACAGCTGAAAGAGGAACGCAACACATATATATCAACTATGGGTAAGGAGCATATAAAATGAATTCCAAACAAATTTAACACAACTGAAAGAGGAAGAGATAAACAATATGATAATGACAACAGGGAAAACATACTGAAAGAATCGACCGTGATGAATCTCACAGTCTCAAGTAAATATGTCTTCTGTATTACTCCATTCTAGGCTTACAAAATAACTCAACATACAAAGGAACCCCTCTTCACAAGAGGTTTTTCCCAGCTCACCCCCGCCCCTTTTGTTGGCCTCCTCCAATGATTATTTAACTACTCTCACCCTCTCGATCCATTACATAACTCATAACTCAGTGTTACAAGAAATAATCTAGAATAAATTTCTGTTTGTTTCTAGAAATATGAAATGGTTCACCTTCATGGAACTCTGTGACTGCCAGATGCTCTTCCAGCTTTGTTGAACCGTTATTAATCATTTGACAAGTGGACAGGGATTTCTACATGTATCAATTGATGCATATAGCATGAAATTCCAACTACAAAATAAAATAAATGTGCTATTCTTCCAGTTATACATAGGTGGAAACGGTCGGCTGAACAGGGACATTGGTGGTGAAAGGCATGAAACCGGCTGCCACAGACTGCTCCTCCAAGAAGAGATCCTCACGCGACCTGAATGCACCGTGTAAAAAAATAACATCCATACCAATCATGAGAGAATAAATAAGCACAAACCCAACATCCGTCAAAAACACAATCACGATACTGAGGACGGACAGAATCCCTAGAATTTCCCTCTTGCTAAACCTCCACGGAGCAGAGCATAATCACATAATTAATGTGGAAGTAGGTCCAGTTTTTCTAAATTTTGGATGTTGCCTCAACAAGGGAGTTGGGCTTGGAGAAAGTGTTATGATCCACGAGTTCTAGCCATGGCCGACGATGGTGCATGCATTTTTAACCCCCTATAGTTTCGTAATAACCAAATGTGTGATTGTTTGTGCAACCTTGTGAGAAAGCACAAGCTTGAAATGCAGTTAGTACCACATCTTTCACTTGTTGTAATGTAAGCACATTACCAGCCACCACAACAGCTTTCGCACTAGCACAATACAACCTTAATTAAGATGAATATCAACATTTACGAGACATCACAGACAATATAAAACAGCAGCAGTTGTCACTGCCTCAGGATCATTCCAATTTCCATATACCTTTGGACTAGTTCCTTCAAGGTCAAAAAATGCTTCTTGCTTCTCTTCATCAATGGTAAGCTTCAAATGTATTACAGACCCATCATCCATCTCATCTTATGCTACTAAAGTTACAAGTGGTCCCTGCTTTTCTAGTTTTGATTGCTTGGCAACTTGAGCAGCAATTGATTTTAGCATTTCCCTCACATCAGCCTCTGCATTTGTCTACACATGCATGATGTATGCCTGCACTAAATACAAGGAATACTGTTTAATAATCTCTGCTATAAGGATAATCCCACGCTGATTCGTAGCTACCTATGCTCGAAGGTCAGATAGGTTATCTTCAGGTCTTTGGGTCCCTGGAATCATGCGTGGAGTACCATCAATATATATTCCATATTCATCATAAATCTGTGTTTGAAATAGCTTGATGAGGCCTTCTTCTTGAAAAATTCCCTGCTCTACTGATTTAAAAGCCTTGATGGAAGCTCCTTCTTCCCATATAGTTTTTTGAAAGTGGGGGCATGCTGCTAGGCATTATCCCACCAATTTCTACATGGTGTCCCCTACTTGCCACAAAAAAATAAGTTTCCCATCCTGAAATAATGGCATTATAAGAGCTATATCGGGAAAATGGCTTCCACCTGCACACGGATGGTTGGTCACCAAGACATCACCCTCTTTCAAATTATCACCCCAATATTTGAGTTGCCAACAGACAGTGCTAGACATTGCACCCAAGTGGACAGGTATATGCGGTGCATTGGTCACAAGGCCCCCATCAGGGATGAATAGTGCACATGAAAAATCAAGACACTCTTTAATGTTGGTGGAAATGGATGTGCTTTGAAGCATCCAACCCATCTGTTCTGCAATCCCGATAAAGCGGTTGTTAAATATTGACAACTGCACTACATCAGCAACCTTGATCACCAAATCAGTGTTAATTGTAATAGATCCAATCTCAATCCGTATATTTCCATGCTTTGTAATGGCTTCTTTGCAAACAAGCTCTATTAGTAGAGTGTTGTTTCCATTCATGATGATTGCAGGACCCTTTATTGTATGACCATAGCCAATATTTTCCAGGAGATATACTGGTATCTCCTTCCATCCATTACCGAAGTAGACTTGGTAAGATTTCTTTGATTTGGGCTCCCCTACTATTTTCTCCATTACCACAGGTTTCAATATGTTAGTAACTCCAACCCCACGCACTCGCACATCACTGATAAGAATATTTCTCTTCTGAAGTTCAAATCCATACTCTTGATGGAATCTTTTTACAAAATCTCCAACATAGTTATTGCTCCCATCTTGAGGAGTCATGATCATCATTGCAATGTCTGTACCCTCATAACACAAATTCAAATACAAGTCTGTGTGTATATTTTCATCTTTAAAGCCTTGAAGCCTTAGTTGTTGCCTTATCTTCAAAAACTTCACATACATTTGGAGGCTTATTCAGTTCAGCATCATTGTTATCTTGGGATGAAAACACTCAGTAGAGAAATTTTAAATATCTGTTACAACATGTCCCTCATGCTATCTTCACACTTCACGATTTCACTCCTCAAGCGATGCCTCCTTGGTATCCCTGACACCCGAAGTGCCAAGATCTCGAACTCATCAGCAACCTTATCACAACTCGTGACTTCGGGACTTTTGGGACGGAAGTCGCAACCTTCTATCCTCCAAAACGCTAAAAAGCCAAACCCCGATACACATCATTGATACCTGGCCCCACACACGTTTCTTCACCCCATGGAACTTAACTGCCTATGACACAACCTTGCGACGCCTCCTTTCAACACCTCAAGGCATCAACCTTCTATGATTTTCTTCGACAAGTGCGAAGACTCTATCCCTCCTGAGCTTTCTCCAACTCCGAGTCTTAAAGAAGATTCCTGCATGCACTCCTTGCGGCAAATCCTTCAATTACTTTAAAGAGTTGAAGTCCTTCGACTTTGCACACTCCCTGCAATAGTATTCCTTCAAAAATCTCTCAGGTTTGCAAACTCTGAGACTTTACTAAGCCTACGTACGCCTTGCACAACTCCTGTGCCCAACTTGCACTTCTGCAGGAATGATAACAATTGTTAACCCTCATGAGCTTTCAGAAATAAAAATCTGAACTCTTGTCAACACACTCCTTGCAGACAACTTTACTACACTCCTGCAGGAACTCTTTCTCAGATAAAGAAACAATTGAAACTCATTCCTTACTTTCTCTCAGACTTCAAACACAAAGCATGAAATCATATACACAGCATATAAAGCAAATGTATAACATAAGTAAACATCCATGTACATAACATTCAACAGTGCATACACAGAGAATATCACAACACCATGAATCTAAATCAAATCTTTTTGTATTAATCCAGAACTTCTTTACATGGAATTCTTCTACACAACTCTCTGCTTCTTCTCTTCTCTATGCTCAATCTTCACACACATTAATAATACAACTATACAATGAGGGTGTCTATATCCCATTCCCTCTTGCGCTCTAACTGTCTAATCTAAGCATTAAATTATATCTACTTACATTCATTACACATAAAGGCTCCTATCTTGGATGAGAGCAGATTGCTCAAGGTCCTTTTACAATAATACAAGCATGCCTCCACTTAATGACTTCATTAATATTTTAAAACATTTTCAAAAAATGTTCTCGGTGCTTTTCCAGCTCTCTCTTAGCTCTGCACTGGCTCGTTGTTGGCTATGCTTGCACACCCTTACGATGCTCCTACATCAACTTCCCATCTCCTGACTTTGCGAAATCCGAAAGGTTTTCGCGACTAACTCGAGCATGACTCTGCCAGATCTAACGGTCGAGCCTTCCTCCCAGATCTACAATGTAGATCTTCTCGGTCTTTTGGGAGTTCGCATATCGTGATTCCCATGCTCTTGTGCAACTCCAAGGGGTTTTTAAATCCTACACACCCTTTCCAGATCCAACGGTCACGAGGGTTCGCCTTTCCTCCCGAAGAGATCCTAAGGCTCCAACACTTCTGGTATGGAGTCCTCTCTCCCTGTGACCATAGACCACACCAGCTGTGGTTTCACAACACCGCTATACCTCCTGATCTTGTAGGCATGGTCAAGTAACTCCTTGACACTCCAGATCATTCCAGGGTCCAGAATTGGTCCTCCAGAAACAATTTCTCCTCACACCCTCGATCCAAAGATCACTCAACTGGCCCATGTAGGCTTAGTGTCAAAACCTTGGCTCTGATACCAAACTGTAACACTATTTTTTCTGTTACCACATTTTACATAACTCATACAGGCATTATATAATCCACATGCATTTAAGAAAGAAATACATTTAAGCTCAGAGTAAGCATAAGAATTATTACTAACATAAATAATCCATGGCAATAACATTAATCCAAATGAACAGCAGAATACATGATAATTATAATACACAAGGATACAAAAACATAATTAAAGCATCATCTGGTACTTATCTTTGAAATAGTGGCAATTCCACCAACCAAGTGCAGGCCTTCCACGAACCTCCTAGCCTTAGACCACACTGTTCGTCATCTCAGCAGTGGGTCACCCCCGAGCTGGGACTAAGCTCCACCACCAAGGTAGGGAATCCTAGGCTAGGCTGAGGTTATAGAGAAAACACATAGTCACAAGGAAAGAATTCTCTCCCAGGAACCACTCATGCTCATTGCCCACAAACTCTCCTTCCCCACATGCCTGTTCCACCATAGGAGTACACACCTTCTCTGTCACCTAGACAGTCCTTCAGCTGCTAACCTCCCTTACCTTGGGTTACAGCAACAGACCAGACTGAAAGTCTCTGAGCTCTATGGTAGCTATAGGGTTCCTTCCAGGAGTTCTCTCCTTCCTCTGCACACTCTCTCACCTGGAGAGAGTCACTCACAGGCCAAGCCACCTATTCTTCCAACCTCAATCACCTCTCTCATTGGGAGAGAGTGTTCAACAACTAGCCAACAAGCCACACACAGTCCAACACTATGTGGCCACAACAACCCATGGGAAAAAAAGACACGGGCTTTCCAACAGGTTCCACAATGGCAGGTCACCTCTTATTTCTCAATCTGACAACACAGGATGGACTCATGCTCTGGTTCTCAGGGACGCATGACAAACAATCCATGCAGGGGTCAACATAGGTTCAAACTGTTCAGACAGAGGATGTATCGGTTATCCCAGAATGAACACAGATACACACCTTTTGGTTCAGAAGATGCATGAGGGTTTCTCTACAGAGGTCAAACCAGTTCACCTCAGGCAGTCGGGGGTCAAATGGAGGAGGAACCCCTCTCACGGCTCATCTTGGCCATTTTATTCGCATGCACCAAGGTTGACACTTGTCACCCTTGGAACTGCATGCATTCCATCAGCATGCATTCCCTTTGCACATTTTCCCCTTGCCAGGAACTTAGGATAAAAAACATAAAATGCACATGTTCTTTGGAATAATAATAAAATATTATTCCCAAGGCTAAGCCCCTAGGATTAGCCCCTAGGCTCAACACTCAGCCCCTTTTCCCACCTTCCAGCTCCTAATTCCTTTCCCACTCTATGGAATCTTAGTCTCCCATCACTCATTCATCATGGTCAGTCTGCACGCGACAATGTTTATATTTTATTAATGTGCTACATACATATAGGTACAAAATCAGGCCCTTGGCCTCCAACCCTTAGGCTCTTTGGCCTAACAATCACATAAGCATATTGACTTATACAAACTTGGCTCACCAGCCTAAAACACATATTTACAATTTATTTCATACATCATACTTACAAAGGGCTTGATCTTGGGGACACTACAATTATGAATCGCATGATTCACATACTCTCCCCCGTTATCAGTATGGAGGACTTTGATCTTCTTTCCGGACTATATCTCAACCAAAGCTTTGAAATCTTTGAGGTGTTGAAAGACCTCGGATTTTTTCCTGAGAAAGTAAATCCAAGAAAAATGTGAGAAATCATCAACAAAAATGAGTACAAACCTCGCTTTGCTGATCAATGGATGCGTAAAAGGACTCATGAGGTCACTTTGGATCAGATCTAAAGGTGTGGAATCTCACTGAGACTTTCCTTTGACGAATTTCTCTTGAGGGTGTTTTCCGAGAACACATCCCTCACATACTCCCTTGGAGAAATGGATATCTGGTAGACCATCAACTAATTTGTGTTTTCTAAGTTGTTTCATGTATCTAAAATTCAAATTTCCAAACCTTTCGTTCCATATCCTACTACTTTCATCAGCATGAGTAAGTAGTAAAGCAGAATCAGGTTCAATGAATTCAGAAAATGTATACAATCTAGACTGATGATTTACTTCATCGGTAGCAACCCTAGAGTTGGTTTGCATTTCGTATATGTCCACAGAATTTGGTGTGAATATGAATTTCTTTTCGGTGGTGTAATTTGTCATCTGATACATGGAGAGAAGGTTGACAGAAAGCTTGGGAACATGCAGCACATTCTCGAAGCTTTCGTTCGTGAGTTGAATCCTTCCTTTGCCTGTGACTTCGACAGAAGAGTTGTCCCCCATAAAAATAGGAGGACCTTGGCATGCATCCAAAGAATAATAGACTTCTTCTAAGGTATCCATGTGATGTGATGCTCCTGAATCTACGATCCAAGCATCGGGAGAGGAGTTGATTGAAATCAAGGAATGGCTAGAATTGCCTTTCTTGGAATTCAGATCTTCTGGATTCTTCTTCTTTGCACCCTCGGGGATATGATCTCCAAGGTTGTTTTTCTGAAGTATCTAAGACATCATATCTATTTGTTTTTTCATGCATGTATATTTCGAATGGAATCCTTTGTGACAGTATGTGCATTTCTCTCCTTTTCTTCCCTTTTCTCCTTTGGATCCGGAGGCATCGATGAAGGGTTTTTTGTACCCTTCCTTCTTCGTATGTGCATGAGATTTCCACTTATATTTATCTTTATATTTCTGATATTTTTGGCTTCCATCATGCACAGTGAGTGCATGCGCCCTTGGGCCTTTGATTGCACCCATGTTGATGAGCTTGGTTTGCTCTTATGTCAAGGATTTGATAAATTCCTCAAGAGAAGGCATCTTCCAGGTGGCTCCAGAGGTGAATCTGACAGTATGGAATGTGGATACAAATACAGAGAATTCAGGACCAAGCTTGGTGAGAATTGTGAGAACCATTTGTTTCTCCTCCTTCGATTTATCAACCCCGCAAGCTTTGAGTTGCAACAGTAAATCCTTGAATTTTGTAAAGAAATCTTGGATATTCTCGAAGATTTTTGGATCCAATGTGAGTAGCTCCACCTCTAGAATGTGTCCCTTCATATCATCTTGTTTTCCAAAGAGCCCTTCCAATATGGTCCAATATTCATTGGGAGTCTTACAATAAGATATATGAAAAAGGAGATCGGGAGAAATAAGACTGCAAATTGTTCCGAGCGCCTCATCCATGTGATTTAAGTACTTGGATTTTTCTATGGATGATGTCAGTTCTATATCTATATTCATGGTTAACCTATACAACCCTCTATATCAGATATGTATGGCTATTTTATCCTTCCATGCAAAATAGTTGTAAGCTGTAAGAATGAATTCATTTTGGAATTCCATCTTTCCACTGTCTTCAATCTTTTAT
This sequence comes from Picea mariana, assembly GCA_032191745.1. Classification (NCBI taxonomy): domain Eukaryota; kingdom Viridiplantae; phylum Streptophyta; class Pinopsida; order Pinales; family Pinaceae; genus Picea; species Picea mariana. The sequence continues at coordinate 96,797 of JASDQU010502395.1, forward strand.
ACCTGCAAACAAGTTTGGTGTAGCTTTTGCTTTGCAGTTCATCGGCTCTGATACCATGTAAATGTGTTTACATGAACATAATAGATATATCTAAACAATTATACACACATTTGCAGTGAGAATTGGAAAAGGAAGAAGAAGGAGAGAAAGAATGGAAAGAATTCTCATTAACCGTTGTGAATAATGAATCATTTACACATGATATACTCTGTATAAATCAATGAGTTTGACTTGAGATGAACCAAGTCACCATAGTGATGGTCTAGAGTGATCTAGACACACACCAATAGTTATGGGAGTGAACTGCCACCTATGCTAGTCTCTCGGGCAGTTAGGGGAATGAACTGCCACCTAGTTGAGTTAACTAGTCAACTAGTCTATAGTTAACTGACTGAACAGAAAGTAGTGATGAGTTAACTCAAGGAATCAAGGCTAATGCACCACTTTGGTGATGATACCAAGTTAATGTCTAATTATCATGGTGATGATCCCAATGTTACATGGTGATGATCCCAATGCAACATCTAAACTCAACTCAACTAGTCAAACTGAAGTGTGAACTAAAAGAGAATATTCTCCAGGTGGAATATTCTCTCCTAAAATATAGGAGACTAGATAATGACTAATTATGACTAATGCAAAAACAAAAACCTTCGGAAAAAGAAATCCTAGGTGTGTGTGAAGTAACTCCAACAATTGATGCAACCATACCATAGTTTCTATGGCAGAGTTGATCCCATGAATGCATATATGGAACCTGCTTCATCCTCCAAGAGCCTGTCATCATATTAAACACATATCTTCAAGACCTCATCAACTGTACATGCCCTGTCCTCATTCATCCCATGTATGTACATGCCCTGAATCAAAGCAGCCCACGTATACCTTAGAAACTAGGGGTTTTGAACTTTCGAGACTTCTGTCGTCATGACCTCAGACTTGCCAAGACTTTAATGCACTCATGAGATCGCCCATACCATCTCTCTCTCAGAATATATCTTCAATCATTCTCAATATATCTTCAACCAATGTTCATTCACAAGAGACCCTAGCCTCTTATTTATAATCTTCATCTTCTAGATCACTTAACCCATATCTAGGGCACTTCTTTATTTTAGGGTTAACCACTTTCTATAAATAGAAACTTCTCCATTATTTTATTAAAATAATCCTTCTTGATTTTGTCACTTTACTTTATCATTAAAATAATGATTTTTTCTTTTCAATCACTTTGACTTCTTTGACCATTTGGGGCTTCAAGCCATCATATGGGGGTCCTCCAACTTCGTAAGGTCATAACTCTCAAACCATGAGGAGTTATGTGACATTCCACATACCAACAGAAATGGCATGAAAAGCACTATCCATATAGGATAGTTTCACCAACAAAGTCATTGATCTTCATCTCATTATTCTACATACAAGGAGGGGTTCTCTCAACCACAACTCAACCACAAAGCATCTTCTCGTGAGGGCTTTCACCATAAGGGACCACTTTGGAGTTAATCCATTTGTACTTCTTATTAATCATGATAAGACAATAATGAGTCATCAAAATATGCATAATATATCAAAGAATCCATCTTCATCATGTATCAATGACAACTCATTGATCTATCTTCATCTATGCATCTTGATCCATCTTCATCGATTGGTTTCCACTTGACATCTATCATTATCATCAAGGATAATACATATACATTGTTCATCAATCATCAATCAATCAAGATTATCAATCAATCAATCCATTGACATCAATCAATAACTTGACATCAATTAATCACTCAATCACTTGACATAAATCCTTTGACATCAAAATAATCAAACCATTGGCATCAATGACAACATGATCCAACAAGATTCTGGAGCTTCCCATAATGTGATGCCCAAGGGTATTATGGATAGGCTTGGTCTCAAAATTACTCGACCATATGGAGATTTATATTCTTTTGATTCGAGAAAAGTCAAATGTGTGGGCATGATTAAAGATTAAGTGGTTAATCTTTCACAGATTCCTGTAAAAAGTGTTTTGATGGATGTGGTTGTTGTTGATATACCTCAAAAGTATGGCATGTTGTTATCCAAGTCTTGGGGTGCCAAACTGGGAGGATCTCTTCAAATCGACATGACATACGCTATAATCCCAATCTTCGGTGGATAGTTTACCCACTTGTATAGAGAGACAAGGTTGGCATTTACAATAAGTGACCCGCTGAATCTGAATAGTTACCCTATTTATGTCACAGATCAAGATTTATGAAATTGTATTTTATCCATTGATGATGATTTAGAGGACTCTATAGAAGAAAGTTGTACGAAAAAAGAAAAAATAGAAAAAACATATAAATATGCATATAGTACTGGAGTTTGGAAAATGTATTTCGATGGTGCTTCGTCTTGTGAAGGAGAAGGATCTAGAGTTCTATTTGTGACACTTGGAGATGTGTTTATTATCCCTTTTTCTTATAGTTTACAGTGGGACATCGATTACACTAATAATGTATGTGAATATGAAGCCTTGGTCTTAGGATTAGAGGCTACTAGGAAGTTAAAAATTAAAAACTTGAAAGTCTATAGTGATGCATAATTAATTATAAAATAGATAAATCATCAGTATCAGGATAAACACCCAAGGTTAATGTCTTATATAAATTGTGCCTGGGTTCTAATTGATTTTTTTTTCTCATTAGTTAATGTTCACTATATCCCCAAAATAGAAAATCAACAGGCAGATTCATTGGCCAAAGAAGCCTCAACGTTTGTACCTCCTACGGATTTCAAACTGAATTATCATATAGAAATGAGGCATAGACCCTCAATTCCAAACAATGTGCAACACTGGCAGGTTTTCGAAGATGATGAACAAATCAGACAATTTTTAGAGATGGTGGATGAGTTTGCCAAAATGCATGTTGATCAGGAAAATCATAATGACCCTGTTTGGATTATGTAGGAAGGAGAATATCCTAAGGAGTTTCAAGATAAAATCGCTAATCACACATGCTGATTTTGAAAAATAATCAGATCCCTAAAAGTTTGATTCCCTTGGAGATATTATTTAATCATGATGATATTCCCTTGAAATCTACATTACAGCTTCATCTTGAAGAAGTTGAAGACTGTGATATAGGCACTAAAGAAACTCCGAGGCTGGTTAAAATATCTAAATACTTATCTCCTGAAATAAAAAAAAAATATGTTGAGATGCTCAAACAATACAAATTTGTTTTTGCCTGGTCTTATGATGAATTAAGAACTTATGATACCACCATCATCGAACACAAAATTCCTCTGAAGCAAGGTGTTAAACCGTTCAGGCAGAAGCTCAGATAGATAAATCCCATTCTACTTCCTGTGATAGAGAAAGAGGTGAAGAAGCTTATGGATTCCAAGATCATTTTCCCACTCGGATACTCTGAATGGGTAGCTAATTTAGTTCCTGTCAGAAAGAAAAATGGTGAGATCAAACTGTGTGTTGACTTCAAAAATTTAAATAGATCATCACTCAAAGATAATTATCCATTGCCTAAAATGGATCATGTATTGGAAAAGGTGGTGGGAGAAAATAGAATGTCTATGATTGATGGTTTTTCAGGCTATAATCAAATTACAGTTCATGAGGATGATAAAGATAAAACCGCATTCACTACCCCATGGGGTTCTTTTATGTAGGATAAAATGCCATTCAGTTTAATGAACTCAGGAGCCACTTTCCAACGAGCTATGGACATTTATTTTGTTGTCGAAAAAGATAAGTTCGTTGTTATTTATCTTGCTGATCTAACTGTGTTTTCTAAATCTGATGCAGAGCATCTGTTGCACATTAAACAAATGTTTGAGAAATGTCAGAAATTTGGTTTGTCTCTGAATCCTAAGAAATATCATTTTGCAATGTAGAAAGGTGAACTCTTGGGCCATATAGTATCAAAAAATGGAATTAAAATTGATCCAAAGAGGTTTGAAGCTATAGATACTATTAATATTCCTAGAAATAGAAAGGAGATCTAGTCATTTTTAGGAAAAAATAATTTTTTAACAAGATCTATCCCAAACTTCATTGAAATCGTAAAATTGATTACAGATATGCTCAAGAAAGACAATGAGGTCAAGTGGACAAGTGAGGCCAAGGCGTCATTCGAATGTATTAAGAATGTCATAGGTGAAACACCGGTATTGGCAAGCCCAGATTATATGAAAGAACTCTTGATTTTTTCATTCGCCTATGAACATACTATTGCAGTCGTACTGTTACAAAAGAATGATGAGGGTTTTGAGCAGCCAATTGCATTTTTTAGTAAAAGTCTCAGAGATGCTGAACTAAAATATGATATATTGGAAAATCAAGATTATGCAATAGTGAAGTCCCTAAAGGCTTCCAAGACCTACATACTACATTCTAAAATAATTGCATATGTACCCACCAATTCTGTTAAAGATATATTGGTTCAACCCAATAGCGATGGAAGGAGGGGCCGATGGATTGCTACAATTCAGGATTTTGATCTGGAAGTAAAATCAACCAAACTTGTAAAAGGTCAGGGTTTGGCTAAGATATTAGCTGAATCAAATTTTAAAGCACTCAGAATAAATCATCTGCAAGAGTATGAGGGATTTTTAGATATAAATGAATTTGATGTTACTATACCTGCAACCAAAATTTCAGAAAAATTCTCTTCTTCAGCTTGGTATAGCGACATTGTTTCATATCTTCTGACTCTTCAATGCCCCAATGACCTAAATCCATTTAAATCTAGAACATTGAAGTTACATGTAGTAAAATATTGCATTGTAGATGGTCAACTATATTGGAAAGATCCTCTGGGTTTCTTACTGAGCTGTTTAGTAGAATATGAAACAGAGAAAGTTATAAATGAATTTTATGAAGGAGTGTGTGGAGCACATCATGCATGGATACCAATGGCCTACAAAATCCTAAGAGTTAGATATTATTGGCCAAAATTATTCAATGATGTGAACGGTAAGGTCAGAGCTTGTAACCCCTGTCAATTGTTTGTAGGCAAGCAAAATATTCTTGCACTGACTTTGGTTCCAGTTAAAGATGAAGCCCCATTTCAACAATGGGGCCTTGATTTCATCGGTGAAATAAATCCACATTCTAGTTCTCAACATAAGTTGATTTTGACTGCTACCGATTATTTTACTAAATGGGTAGAAGCCATTCCTACGCGAAATGCAATAGATGAAGTGGTGATGAGTTTCTTGGAAGAGAACATTCTATCAAGATTTGGCTATCCTCGAAAAATTACTGTTAATGCTCAAGTATTCAAATCCATGGCCATGATAAGTTTTTGTCAAAAATACAACATTGTACTAGGACATTCTATGGCTTCCTATCCACAGGGTAATGGATTAGCCGATTCATCAAACAAGAGCTTGATAACCATAATTAAAAAAGTGTTGACCGAAAATAAGAAAGCATGGCATGTACATTTGAAATATGCTTTATGGGCTAACATAATAGGCACACAAAAAGATCCATCGGAATGTCCCCATTCCAGATGGTGTATGGTACTGATGTTGTTTTACCAATAAATCTTGCACTGCCTGTAATGAAACTCTGGCAAGACTCAAAATAAGAGCCAAATGACATCACCAGAAGAATAAATCAAATGATTGAAGTTCAATAAAATAGGGCTGAAGTAGATGAAAAACTACAGAAGTATTAGGATAACATGAAAGCCCTGTTTGACCAGAAAGATAAAGATAGGGAATTTCTCCCTGGTGATTTGGTTTTAAAGTGGGAAGCCAGGAAAGAAGATACGGGGAAGCACGTGAGTTTTACCATATCTGGTGTGGACTGTATAAAATTTCAGCCTCTAAAGGAAAGAATGCATTTTTGTTAGAAAATCTTGACGAAAAGATTCTTAACGCCCCTATCAATGGGCAATACATCAAGCATTTCATGTAGTAATACAGTTCCAAACTCTCATTTTACATACCAGTTTGTTTTTCACTTTTTGTTATAATTTCCGTCCTTTTGGTAAGTTTTTATTTTCATTGTAAATAGAAACAGGTTAGTTGATTTCATTTAATA
>JASDQU010502395.1:103133-115020 GCA_032191745.1 Picea mariana
AGAGACAATCTCTAGCAGGAATCAATACTCGCACTAAATTTCTCTCAAAACAGGTGATAAACTAACGGTTTGCTTGGTTGAAAATATAAAGAAAATCTAAGGTATGAACTTCTGCCTTGGTGACCCAAGTTAAAATTTTCAAGAAGATATTAATGAATATGACAAAAGTTTCATCTGCACTAATATTGTCACCTGATTTACAGTCAGAGGGTTACAAAATTACAACATAATTCTCAAGTTTTCCCTCTGGATAGAAAAAAAAAACTAAAATAATAAAAAATATAAAAAGAAGTTTTTTAAAAGAAGAAAGATAGCAATAAAAAAAAACTTTTCTTTCTGGTCTTCAAAGAGGAACAAGCGCTTCATTTTAACTCTGGCAACTTAAAAACAAATCTTCCACATGAGAATAGGTGAAAATATTGATGATATTCCTAAATTTAACTGAAATACAAAGTATGTTTGGACTAATCCTAACTACTTTAACCTCTTTAACATATTTAAAATTATTGATGTCGCTAAAGGAAAGTACCTGGAAAATAAAATTCTGCATGAAAACTTCCTAGTAAGCGAAGGTGTTTTGATAGTCAGAAGAGGATTAGTCCAGAGTAATCAAAGTGAGTTAATAGACCTCTAGTGCTAAAATATAAATAGATATCATCCACGGTATACTTTATTATATACAAATTGATTGCCCCCACTTCATGTTTTAAAATATAAGACAGATGGTGAAAGAAAATTACTTAATGATTACTCCCATCTAGTCCAAAGGAGATGATGAAAGGAAATTCATTCAATGATTTCCCTCATATCAACATTTAAATGCAAAGTTATTAGTTGAAGTGGTGAAAGGAAATTCAATATGGGAATTAGATAACTTCACCGGGGTATTGAACAGGCTCGTTGGCAATGAAGCAATGTCTATGATATCTATAAGGCTATTATACATTTATTATAATGTACCTTGGAAACTAATTCTTTCTTAGGCTAGATCTACATTCTAAGATAACGTGGGGCTCACTGTTTAAAACATTAAAATCACTTTTCCTTGATGCAAATAAAATTGAACAAAGTCTAATAGATTGGTTAATGTTGTTTTGATTATCTCAAGCAATTCTAAAATTAGTTTTAAGAAAAGGAAGCATTTTAATCCTGAATTCAAGATTGATGAATGATAAAGTTTTGAAATTTTTTAGAGATATGGATGAAGTCCCAAGTCCTTTTGTGTATCTTATTTCATAATTTCTTTCATAGAGCTGCAATAATGACTCAATTTACCCAATAAAGGCACTCGGCCTAGTATTCTTCTCATCCCGCAAGGAAACGAGATCCCTAGATGGATCCTATGTTGAAACATATATATTTTTCTAAAACATTAGAGTTAAAAACTTTCATTTTGTTTAAATAAGGATAAATGTGCACTTGGATACTACCATCGATAAAGTCTTCTGATTAATCCAATGGTATAAAATATTTTCAAGTTATGGAGCTACCCATTTGTTAAAAAGATAAATCACTAAAGACAGCTTTCAAAGTATCGAGTTTTGGGGTTTCACAATACTAACAATTAGACATATAAAGAAGCCCAAAGTTCTGATATGTGAAGTCATGAAACTAGCTTAAGTTAAATGGGGTTAATTAAATAATTAAAAAATGATTAATGATAATTAATCTTATCACAACTTCACATTTCGAGAATCCTGCCTCGAATGATAATTTAAACTCCCAACATACGAAATTGTGAAATCATTAATTATTCACGATTATTTACAAAAGTTAAACATGATTAAGATTAATTAATCAATCGCGATTTTATGGTTCGGGGTTATAGCTTGAACATAAGTAGGATAGCACAGGACCCAAAATCCCGAAGTGGATCAAGGTTAAACATAATTAATTAGTCATATAAACTCGATTTATTATCAAAATAAAACATTTTAATTTAACCGTTGAGTTTATATTGATTGCGATACAGGTGATTTCAAATAAGATTTATACTTTTCCGATCACGAAAATTGACCATTAATGTTATTAAATGACCATCTTGGGGAAATGATTTCAAATAAGATCTTGCTTTAATACCCAAATATTTTTATTAAAACAACTAAACGTGTAGTCAATGGAGGTATATGTAGGTCGAGGCATCTAAGGAAAGAAAGACTTTTTCATTTTCAATTACATTCACGTTTTGGTAGAGCTTTCTTAACACGATACTCAGTCCTGTGCATTTTCTGTGAAAAATAATAGGTTTTTAAGAACTGTTACCATTCCTCCATGAAAAGCAACTAAAGAAACTAGTGAAAGTTCAGGCCAGAGTTCAGAGGTTGTTTCCAACACCTCACCCAAAAGTATAAACATAGTTAAAACTTGGACAAATGTATTCAATATCCTACAATATGAACTGGTAAACTGCCCTGATGATTCAAGCGACAATGAAAAGGAAGACTTATCTGCCAAATAAAATACTATTTCTCAGTCATAGATGCATAAGGTAACAACAAGGCCGAGTCTTTTACCCTACAATGACATGATTAAATGGGCATTGGATCATGTGGATATCCCAACTAGAACTATATTCAATTCTCAGAAGGTAGTTGTTGGGTCATTTCGGCCAGAACACATACAGGTGATGTATAAACTGTCTTCAACGCAAAACTTCGTTTATAATGCCAGTTTTCTAGTGAATTTTAACAAGAAGGAGCGTGATCAATATGGAAAGAGTCTTTTCGACTTGATCAAGGATTGGTGTTCACGCCCTGAAAAGTTCAGATCCGATTCTCATGGCATATAATCAATCTCATCGCTAGAACTGCAGTTCATGTATATAGCTATGATGATGTGTAGACTCTATGGAAAAGAGAACACAACCCATTTATTTCTACCATGGGTACCCATTATACACACAATAGCGAAAGGATATTCTTTCGACTAGGCCAAGATATTGTCAGACAGTTTGGCTAGTGAAATTACAGAATACCAGCCAAAGAAAGCCAAAGGGAAATCAAATTCATTCTTCATGTTAGCTTATATTATGGATGCCATCTATTTCATGATGCCTTTACCAGTGATGGACTAGAGCTAGACTCCAAATAGTGTAGAACCAATTCATATTTATCATTCAAAAGTCTAGGAAGACAAGGCGAAGGATTTCTTTTATGAAATTTGTAATTGGGTAGCGGTAACGATGCACACTGCTATATTTGGTCACCCACTTCCTAGAATTTTAGACATAGTTGTGGCTAACCTGGATAAAGTGGAAGACGGGTACATTGAAGAACACTTCTCTTATATCAGACTTTTTGGTTATTCATTTCCCCCATATGCTTTACCACAATTTTTACCAGACCGACTGGTGTGCTGTGAGGTCACATGAAAAACAATACTCGGTGGGATTAGAAAATAACTCAAAGAAATGCATAAAAAGGTAAGGCCACCGTTTCCCTTACAGATTGGTGCATTTTCTTTATTGGATTTCGGCCACTCCAAAGTGGAAGTTGCAGCCCTAGAAGAAATAAAGCTGGTTAACATTGAATTCAAGAAGCATGACCTGTAGAAGGTCGTAGGTAACCATATGGCCAGTTGAAATCTTAAAAAGTACGAACATGAAGAGTCCCCACAGGACGAAATGTTCTAAGGGGTGAAATATTACCCAAAAGTTCAGAGCCAAGTTCGAGCTCTATCACCTGATAAAATGATTGAGTTTTAGAACTTCCAAAATCACCGAAGAAGTAGTCTTCCGAAATTATTACAAGGGGAAAACCCAATGTCTCCAGCTACACAGTAAATAGAGACCCAAAATCTAGAAGTCGTAAGCTCTAGCAAATAAGAAGCCCTAGAAAACTTAGAGAAATCTGAGGTCTCGACTCAGAAAGAAGATATACTGAAGATAGAGATATTACATAACCAGACCAAATATCAAGTAGAGACACTAGCAAAGAAAGGAGAAGATAGGACATTGTCTTCATCAGATAAATAAACTACATATGGAACCAGAAAACAGTTATCTACAGAAATCGACAGCCCCATTCAAGTTGTCATGCCATTACAACTCACCAAAGGAAACCCTAATGCAGAGGTAATACTCATAGGAGATATCATGCCTATCCCTATTGAAGAGATACCTCCTTCAGATTTATTTTTCATTAAGAAAAGGAAAGATGTGGTGAAGAAAGAAATGCACCAGAAAGAAGGTGCAACTGTCAAAAAGAAAAGAGTACTATTGGATGGACAAAATTTGGAAGAAGAATAATTTGCTACATAGGTAGTAGTCTCTTTGGGATATTTTGTAACAACTAACCTATTCTCAGTTGATAATCTGAAAGAAAATCTGAAGTAGAAGAATCAGGTGATAAGTCAGTTGCAAAATCAAATAAGGACTACAGAAAAGAATGTCAGAGATGAAGTCAATAAAGGGATGGAACAGGCTATATCTAGTGATAAACAAGAAATCCAACTGCTCAAGTCTAGTCTTGATGATATGCATAAGAATATGCAAGGGAGAAAAATATGAACTATCCAAGAAGATGAGTTGGTAAAACAATTACAAGACAAGGTCAGTTCCACTAAGAAAATGGTTGTGGATATAGCATTGTTTCAAGCTCAAGCATTGGAAGTGGTAAAGAAACAAGAAATAGCACAACAAATCCTTTTTGCTAAGGTATAAATAATCCAAAATCATTTTTGGGAAGTAAACCAATCATTGGACAATATTGGTTTCAGAGAAAGAGAGGCTACTACAGCCCGAACCACTTTTCAAGAAGCAATTGTTTCATCCGGTAGAGAAGAAATATCTGTAACTCCTAGATTGACTGTTGTAGAACAGGTTAGAGGTGATATAATATTAAAGACACGGGTGGCCAATATAACCAAGAGTAAAATAATGACCAAGGAAATAAAATAGGATTGTGAAGAGATTTTTCATTTTCTTAATAAAGAATCACTAGGCCTAAGAAAGGATGATTGTTTTAAAATACTAGGACAAATAAACATTGTAAAGCATCAACTTGACATCAAAGAAATCTTAGAGGCAACGTAGGCTCAAATTTCACAGCTAAATAAGGTTGACATCACTCAAATAGATAGATGGCTGGAAAATCCAAATTTACAGTTACATTCAATGACTTCTAAAGATAAAAGGACAGAGGACAGGTTGCCACAATTACAAAAGAAGTTGTATCTTTTTTAGGCAAAATATGTGATAGAACCTTCTAGAATAGTAGTTCAATTTCTAAGCAGGTGTGTGGAATGTCTTGAGCAAGGAAAAGGGAGTACTTCAAAGAATCAATGAAGTAACATGTACATGTTTGTTTCTGTCAGTATGAGAAAAATATAGAGAAGAACCAAATGAAACATTTCAGGCTTTCATTTCGTAACTGCTATTATCTAGGAATAACTATAATTCCAACCACCTAGGATTGGGAACCTCTTGTATAAATATATTTTCAAAAGACTAAAGAAAGGTTGAATTTTTTCCATATGTAGTTGAGAAAGCTCTCCTAATTGATGATTAATACAAATACAAATCAAAGATTCCACATTTTGTTCATTTGAGTTATGTGTTCTTCTGTCTTTCCACATTCCATTATCTTTTTTATATATCTCATTGATGAATTCTTCATCGCAATTTAGTACAACATCTACTGTGGTTACATTTCATTTAGTAATTTAATAGCACACATCTTTTCCTCTATTTTACTGTTAGTAAATACAAGACCTGTGAGTTAATTGGATTGCTACATTTTATGGTTCATTTAAGGTTATATCATCTATTTTCTTCTTCTGTAGTGAAGTAAGATTATTCTTTAATAAATGACTTGATTTGTCTAATAGCTTTATGTTTTTTCTCTCATTACACCCAATTCTTTTAATTTTAACTTAGACACGAAAGACGACCTCTGAGTTGTTATGTTGTTAATCCATTTTTAGGAATTTTTCTCACATAACAAAGGTAGAAAACACAAACATTAAAACTTCCTTTATTTCTTGATGCCTTGACATTATACTTTGAATCCTTAAGTATAAACTCAGGAACAACAAAGACAAATATTCGCTAAGCAGAGATCCTCTCTACAAAGAGAATTTATATGTGTTTGAACAGTAAACAATGATAAATAGGCAAGCTTACAACAAATCCTCTACCACATCAAGAATCTATCAATCAAAGGAAAATTGTAATCCTTAAAACATGAAATACATTCAAACAAGAAGAAGAATATAATAGAGTACATAGAATTTAGATGTGTGTGAACAATAAACAATGATAAATAGAAAATCTTACAATAGATCCTTTACCGCATCAAGAATCTATCAATCAAAGGAGAATTTTAATCCTTAAAATCAACAATACTCTCAAACAAGATGAATAATATAATAGAGAACATAGATGACAAATATGATGAAACAACTCATATGAATCTTCAATAACAATACAATTTACAGCTATATGCCCCTCCAACTTACAAACTGAAATATATAGTCATAAACATTTCTAAAAACTTCCTCTGGTATTGGGATGAACCCCCTTCCTATTATGTCATTCATCATATGCATTTATAATCAAAACATTCCACCACTGCAAGTTGGCCCTCGTCTTCTCTTGTATATCTTGTTCCACATGTCAGAAGGAAGCTATGGAAAATATGGGATTGCAGGAGAAACTACCCTCTGTGGTACTTCGGGCTGACAGTTTTCTGTCTCTTTGTCCAGGACCCCCATGCTTCCATTTAACGGGGAATTCAATTGTTCAACCAATATTCCTTCTTTCATTAACTAATTTTTCCTTGGGATCATGATAAGGCTTAATGCCTAGTTTGTTTTCACGCACTGCTCTTGGATTGGGCCCTATATAAGCATGTGATTTTGGAAGTTGCCAAGGGAGGTTTGGGTCCACACTGCTTTGAACTCCACAATTCACCACCAAATACCATGTACCTCTTCCGCTATACCATGGTTTAGATTGTGGGACCTCTCTATAATTTTAACATTCGAGCATGTTCTGTCCCCGCAATGAAGTGTGGCATTCAATCTATTGCAATGTTTGATCTGGGAACACCCTTCTATTTTAGTTTCCCTACTAAAATTTATCCATCTGCCAACTCTAGAATCCTTTTAATCATGTTTAGATATGTCCATCCAATTTTGGTGCTTGGGAGCTTTGAGGGACAAGCAAGAATATCTCCTGGGGGATGATCTTCTGAATCTGATGTGGTGTCCCGACATCATTGTGTTATCACAGCTACTGATGGATGAGCACCATGTGTCTTTTTCACTTCAATACTTTGGGCTTCGGGGGTTTTGGATTGTGAAGCATGAAAAACTCCCAGAGTGGTACGAGCCTAGAGTGACGTGGGAGCCTAAAATGAATGTTATGCATCCTCAATGGATAAGTGCCATGTGTCGAGTTGAAAAAAAACCGTGGAGTGGTAGGGATTGAAATGATGTGGCATCATGATGTCACTTTGAGACTTTAGCTCTTTGAGATGCTCAGATGGAAATCTCCTGAAGTAACTTTCTCCCGATTGACGTGTGATCTGAAAAGATATTTTAATGACTGTAGTTGAGTTATTTTTGCATGCGTTTATTAACCATTTAAGAAGCTAATGAAATAGGATGAAGATAAGAGGATTATATCATAGCCATAAACTCATATAGAGAACTGAACATAAGCAATAAGAACAACAAACCATAACAAGAGAAGTAATAACGGAGTTCGACACAAAATTGTCTACGTCTCTGGGCCTTTGTCTCAGTGGGGGAGGCTTCTTTATTTCTATTCAAATATCAAAAATACATCATAGAAGTGCCATAGGGATACAATATTGATCTGGTCTTGTTCTTCCATATTTCTAGAACCCAGCAAAAGAAACGACACTCAAAATGGATGTCCGGAGCTCCCAGAAATGGCCCGCAAGTGTCTTCTCCCCAACAACTTCCCTGCATAAAAATGGCTTTGTATTTTCTTTTCTTCAGCATAAATCTTCTCTGACTATCCCCCATGGCCTCAAATAGGCCTAGTTTTTATAGATCTGAAGTTGGTTATGCCTCCCCAACTTCCCCCTAAAATCTGAGCTAAAAAAGAGTCCAATATCTCCCAATAATGGCCAAAATCCTTAATAACAGGCATAAATCAATTAAAAAATCCCAAAAGCATAGTATAAAACCCACTTTTTATTAAATATAGGGCTAAGCCCCTTATACCTAGTGCACTCCCCCATTTCTCAGTCACATGCAACTACATATGGCCAAGCACCAGCCCAAAGGGTTGCGCGCTGGCCCATAGTCCGAATATAGTGGTCACATGCCAAAATCTCATGGGACCAAGTCCCGAACCCTGCGCTAACAGCCAAACAACAAGCACCAGTTTTATGGGGCATTTTTGGTGGAACCCCTGAAACCTGGGGCTAAAGGCATATCTGCGCGCCAAATATAAAGCACTAGTTCTATGGCGTAGCAACCGGACCGGAGCCTAGGTGGTATAACCACGCACGTATGGTGGAAGGTCTATGGCACCTGTGCCCCATAGAGTAATGGTCATAGCGCCCAAACAAAACCATAGGCTGGGGCTTAGCCCTAGTCCCTTTCCACCCAACACATATTACATACACTTTATTTATAATAAAGTGGGTATGACATAATAAGTCCCACCTTTGGCACATTGGTAATCCACCCCTTTCTCAAAGCACTGTTCGGCCAATAGGTCATGGGGTTGAACCCCATGAGCTCCAAAATATTTTTTACATTCAAACTAGTGATGGGGTGCCACGTGGCAGCCCATGTCCAAGCCACGTGGCGCCCTTTCATTGGTCCTCAACTGCCACTTGACAATGCTGCATTGGTCCCTGTCTGCATCATCTGCCCAGTCACCGGTCGCCACATGTCATCACCTACCTCTGCCATGTCAGCATAATGAAATAGATTTGGTGACATCATGCTGATGTCAGCATTGTCTTTTTTCCAGTTGACCTTTGAGTTTTTAGCTGTTTGGGAAAATGGCCAGAGTGCGATAACTTTCGCATACATCGTCTGTTTGAGAAAGTAAATATATGGCCAGAATCAACATGATGAGCCGGTCACAATGGAATTGGTTTGGTCCGATTCCAAGAACTTTAATTTTTGAGCCTTTTTTAGCCCTATCAGGCTTCTAGATTCGATTTTGGATCAACATGGTAGCCTCTCATTTCTTTGGCAGTTCGGGCTTTGGAGCTTCTGAACGTAGTCATGAAAATCCCCCAAAGTGACTTTATCCTGGTTGACATGGTAGCCTCTCATTACTTTGGCACTTCGGGCTTCAAGATCTTTTGAATGCGGGAATGATTATCTCTCGAAGTGACTTTCTCCTAGTTGACGTGGCAGCCTCTCATTACTTCAGGACTTTGGAGCTTATGTTTGATCATTAATCCTTGTGCGAATTTGAAACTATGAATACATGAGAGTCATTAATCTGAACTACACATGGGATCTCCACCGTTGAAAATTGAACATGCTTGCTTTCTTGTATTTCAAGCCCGAAATGGACTGCTCTAAATGTTGCATTTTGCTCATAGTTTTTTCCTGTGCATACAAAGGACTTGACCGGCCTGACTTTATCAACCAGAAGGGGAAAAAATTATAGGAAGGCATGTAGAAAAGAGAGAGACTCAACAGAGGTGTGGACCTAGGTCTTAACAACAACTACATATGACCCATGACAACTTTATGTGCTAACACTTGGGGATATTCAAAGATAGATTGGTCTTTTTCCAGGATTAATTACATGTCAAAATGAATCGGTCGAGAAGGTGTCTCAAAGGTTTGAATGGAATGGAATCAAGCCACAATGTTTTATGTAACAGATACTTAATATACCTTAATAAATCAAAATACATTCAATGTACACGATATTGTGAGCATGGAGCTCAACTCACAAATAGATAAGATAAATGATTTACAAAATAACTCCTTAAAGATGGGAGAACATGTTATAGCAAGATTTTCCTCACCCTATACAAATTTGCTCAGAAGACCTTTTCCATTTCCCTATGCAGGCTTGAAGTCCCTTTTTGCATTTCCCAGAGATAAAAATAATATTTTCCACATATACACACCCTAACTATTATACAACATGCATATATGTAGGTTGCACCATTACATCCCGCGTACATCGGGTTTTGTGCCCAAAAGTAAAAAATGGTGTCGGGTTTTCATGTCACATCACAAGATCCATGATCCTTGACCTTCCATATACTGGAAACATTCTAAATCGACCCTTCAGTTCCATTTGAAGGCTATAAATGGGCCATATCCAAGCTTTGGAAAAGGGGAGAAGAATTCAACTTTGAGAGCAAAGTTACTCTGGAGAAATTATTCACTTCATATTGAGTCTGCATCCCTTTATCCTCTTAAGTCTAAACAAATTGTTCAGCCCCCAAGATCTTCCCTACTTGATTGAGAACCTCATTGTCTCTCCTATATGATCTTGCCTTTGGTGGAGGCCCAACTAGAAGGGACTTAGTTTCTTGGTTCTGAACCGTGCTGACACAAAAGTTTTTAATTCATACACTTCTATTGATTACATTTTAATATAAATACTCTTTTCTTGTCTAATTAATATCTTGCAAATATTTGAATTATTATTCCATGGGAATATTTGTTATGAATATTGATGGATTATGCTATTGAATGTGCTAACTTTATATATTATCACCATATTCTTGCATATCTTGGTTTTTGAGGACAAGTTGCAGGTGTATTTCTTTAAGTCAAGTGCTCAACAGTGGACTTCATCAAACTTCTCGGCAAGGTAGGATATTTATCTTGTCTTGTTAGCATATTTGTTTATATAACATACTTGAGATTAGATTTGATTTCTGTAGTCATTTACATCTGTTCTTGTTTACCCCATGCCATAGAGAGATTTTCCTCGTAACTGAATTTTCGACCATACTGGGGATAGAATCTTCTTTCTGGGGTTTGGAGTGTTTTTCTTCTTTGATTGCTCTTGTTTATATTGTGTTTCTTTTCATTTGATTGCTTGACAACCTCTATTAATTTTGAGTTTGAGTTTCTTATCCTTATCCTTAACCTGACAGTGTTTCAATACATATACGCGGGTTTTTTCCTGACAGTCACATAGATACGCGTGTCATCATTCTGTAGGAAGCGTATCTATGTAGTTTTATCCCGAACAATTGCGTACATCATTCTTGTATGCTTGGTTGTTGAGTTTGATTTTTTTTTGGTAAGTTTTGATGGTTGTTGAGCCTTCTTAGGTATCTTTTATGAATGTTAAATTCCTGCAGAGTTATAGGAAACATTACTTTGGTTGAATTTTTAGGTGGTGCCTTTCTCATCATCATTTTCATTGATTTTCCTTACATCTTGGGATGGGTGTTTGCTTCTTGATATCCTACTTATTTTGTCTCTATTTACATACAATAGAATATTTAAATCAAGATGTTATTTAGTCCTTGCATTTTCATTCTTTTATATTGAAAATACAAAAATAATAAACATTTTGCATTGTTGGCATTTGATATTTTGGGCTTTTATCATTGATCTTAGTACATGTATGGAAAGATTGCATCTTATTTTGAATTGCAGAATTAAATTGAAAATTGCATTCTAAAAAGCTTATCATTTATTGGGAATTGAAGTTGGGACTTTGAATTTTATTCATATTCATTTATTTTACTTGTTGATTGATAACATCATTAGTTTCACTACCACGCCTTTTTTGAGTAAGCAAGGCCACTAAAAGAAACGCTGATAAATTTAAAAATGATTAGAGACGATTTTATTTTTAGGGTGCACAAACTAGCTTAGGATTTTGTGAGTAAACTTCTCCAAGGATATTAAATCAACATATGTGTCTGACTAAGGGAGTGGTGAAATACATTATATAATTGGTGATGTT
>JASDQU010502396.1:8254-36869 GCA_032191745.1 Picea mariana
TGGAAAAGGTGGGTGGCCCCCGATATCCACCTGGATCAAAATTGGTGCTGCAAACTGACTATAGAAGATGAAAAGGATTGGATGCTTCCACCTAAGTCCTAGACAAGTTCATGAGACACCCGAGGGTACATGAATTTTTTTAAAACAGCCATTATGGACAGTCATCAAGGAAATAAGATCCACAAAGGGGGAGAGATTGTGAGAGTTGAACCCCATGACATGCAACTCATCCATTCTGAACCATTTTTCAAGGAAGATTTCCAAAGGGTGGGATGCCTGAATTTTTCTGAGAAAATGCAAAGAGGACATCATGAAGTAGCTAAGAAGTTTGCACTCAAATTCAGTGGGACAAATACTAAGGAGGGGGTGTTGGAGTTTGAAATCTCTGAGAAATCTATTTCTGTAGCCACAAAGATACCTGATTGTGGTGAGAAGTGGTTTAAAGCCATGACTTTGAACTCTTATTTCTCCAAGGAATTCCTAAAACCTGAATATCAAGGAGACAACCTATCCAAAGGAGTGTCAAGAAGTCACATGTTGGAGTATTTTGACAAGATGATCACGGTCATTCAAAGGTACTTCACGTGTGAAGGAAGGTTCGATATGGTATATCAATACCATATTAGATTACTACTAAAATTCACTAGGAAAGAGTCAATGAACCTTCCCTTTTCTCTTTTTAGGAGTATTGGCAAGATGTCAGATAGGGTCCAGGCTAAGTCCAAGCAAGTGGATACCAATTGTTTTCACTCTGGTTTAATCAAGATGCTAGTACTGGAAGAGTTGAAGAATACTAACACCGACTGGGAGACTTTCCTAGTTACATCAGGTTTTCAGCCAGATATTGCCCACACACCACAGTCCAAAAGACAAACGCCTACCCTTGTTGAGGAGAATGTGCATTCAGATTCAAGCAAGAAGAGGAAGATGACTAGGAGTGATAAATCCTTTCAGGTAACTGATAAAATAGTTGAAGGTGGTCCCTCACAACCTCCTACAGAGAAATTTCTCTTGTGGAAAAACCTACACCTATGGAGATATCATCAAGCAAAGAAAGGAGTTTGAAGGGAAAAAAATTTATCTTTTCCCCACCTGTTGATGCAGAAACAATCAAATTTAGAAGACCTTTCACCGGATCAGCAACTAAACAACATGCTCCTATGGAAGATAGTGTAGTAGAAGCCTCATCTCAGCAAAAGGACAAAGATCAGCCTTCCAAGCAACCCTTAGAGATTATTGATATCAACACTCCTCCTCATGAAAGTAATCCTACTTTCAAAAGACTCAGGATGTAACTTAAGGGTGCAAGAACTGAAAATGACAAATTGAAGAAGGAGATTTTGGAGGCCTGAATCAAGCTGAAGGATATGTTACACCTATATGAGAAGACTATTGATAAAGAAAGATACATGGCTAAGAGGTCTTTACCCCTTCACAGTCAACTCAATAATGTGTATAAACAGATGATAGCTTGTCAAGACGAGATTAGGAAAGTAAAATCAAAGTTGCACCCATTCAAAGAGAAAGTAGCAAAAATGAATCTAGATATGTTGGCTAAGGTGGCTACTAGAAGGAGTACCAGGAAAAAATGAATACAGGATACTACTTCACATTGGCATCATTTTTGTCATGGTTAACTTTTTTGCATAAAATTATAACCTAAGTGATGAATTTGGGTCTAGATTTGAAGTTAGCATGTTCATATGATTTCTCCAAGGTTACGTCATGTTGCAAGGAGTTTGTAGCAGCTTCTGGAAGTTTTTTCCCACTTCTTGTGCAATTTTTAAAGGTTGGAATCCTTTTTGGAGGTAAATAGGCACCTACAAGAAAGTTCATAGTGCGTGGACTTATTGGCGTTGCGAACTGGGTGTTTTAGGACAGTTTGCAACGCAAGTGCCGTGAACTTGGAGTAATGATTATTTTGAATATGAAAGGGGTTTCCAGGTGTCAGGTTGAACTCGGATAATCATTTAGGAGATCAATTGCACATCAGAAGGCCCCCTGCCTCAAGGAGCTTCCTACAGTAAATCCATATCATCAAGTTGTTAAGGGTTGTTCTAAACATTGCCAACATCTTCCTGGAAGATAGCATTTTGTTTACATTCTTGTTGTACACCTGGTGCCACACCTTTCTTAGGCATAGAATCCTATGAGGAAGTTAGGTGGCGAATTGTAAACAAGTTTTTGATGCATGCATGTTAACTCTTGGACACACCGAGCACACTGAGAGAGGGGGTGAATCAGTATAGGGCTCTTTTTCACTTCCCTTCACAAAAACTCCTTAGTTAACAATCACCATTTACTCATCACTTATTACTGGCATTTATAACCAGTTGTATGTGAACATATATTAGCAACAGATAACAACATCATATATCATCAATAAGCCATCACCACAAAGAACACAAGATGTATGTACAATTTTATTTTTATTATGGACTACAATCCTTAGATTCACTAAAAACGACTGAATAGAGTATCAACTCCATAAGAGCACCAACTATGCAATGCAGGTTTCAGCGTACACAACTCAGCACCAACTAAGAAGAGGATTCAATTCTCAGCGGATACCAATTTGTTAACAGGTACGCGACCTGTCAATAGTGAAATACGTGTATGTACGTGTCATACCAATAGTGCAATGTGAGCATGTACGCGGTTTGGCTCACAACAGCTTGCGTGTGCCTCCTTAAGAACTAGAGTTTTCTCTCTCCTTGAAAACTCAGATCTTCTACATCCTCTGTCACATCCACTTATGCCCTTCATTTTCCAATCTGTACCATAACCAATCACAACACATCTATGCTCTCAAACAATTTACTCATGCTCCTCAACCATACAATATGAATGTTACTCAATCATGTATAAGTAACTAGTCTACTATGGCAACCATATCAGTACTGAAACATAAGAGTGTTTATCACTCAGTCAATCAACCAATATAATCATATCACAACATCCATACCAAGAATTCCTTAAGCATTCACCATACCATAAGCACAAGTATCCATAAAAATAATCATGTAACCATACCAGAGCTTCTATGGAAGATCTGAGCCCATAGAATGCAGATCTGGAACTTGCTTCAGCCTTCAGGAACCTGGCACCGGCTCACACTCAAGTCTACATGAATTTCTTCAACTGTACACGCTCTGATCTCCTTCATCTCGCATGTGTATGCGCCCTGCCTCACTGTAGCCCACATATGTACATGCTCTGGCTCACTGCAACCCGCGTTCTCCTTCAGGAACTAGGGTTTCTGAACTTCTGAAACTTTCATCGTCAAGATCTCAGACTTACGGCAACTTTGATGCGTCCATGAGAACTTGCAATCACTCTCTTACTCATAATAAATATTCAATATATGCTCAAGAGAGATGTCTTTACAAGAGACCCTTGCCTCTTATTTATAATCTCCAAGTAGTTTCCTTAGAAGCATCCACTTACCCACTTTGTCCACATATCCACTTTATCCACATAACCATTTTGTCCACATGGCCACCTTTATCCAACTTTTTCCACTTAGTCATTTTGTTCACATGGCCACTTGTCCATTTAACCCTCTTTCCTTATTTTAGGGTTAACCCACTTTCCATAATTAGAAAGTCCTCCATTGATTTTATTATTTAAATAATCCTCCTTAACTTCATCACTTCACTTTATTATTTAAATAATTTCTTCTTTGTAAACACTTTGACTTCTTTGACCTTTTTGGGCTTCTAGCCAGCACATGAGTGTCCTTCAACTTCGTAAGGCCATAAGTCTCAAACCGTGAGGAGTTATGTGATGTTCCACATACCACTGGAAATGGCATGAAAAGCACTCTCCATATATGATAGTTTCACTGACAAATTCACTAATATTCATCTCATTATTACATAATTAAGAATGGGTTCTCTAACCATACTTCTAGGATAACTCAACCTCAAAGCGTCTTCCCGTGAGGGATTTCACCATAAGGAGACCACTTTGTAGTTCATCCATTTGTACTTCTTATCAACCATGACAAGACAATAACGAGTCATCTTTACATCAATCCAACTTGAATAACCCGTGATAATACATCACTATGACATTGTCCCTTTGTCATTGATTCTATGCATGACCACATGATCCAATGATCAATACATAAATCCATCTATGCATCATATATCCATCTTCATCTATGCATCAATCCATCTATGCATCATATGTCAATGACAACACATTGATCCATCTTCATATATGCATGACATCATCTATGCATCATTTATCAATGACTTCACTTGACATCCATTCATTTACAACATTGACAATACATACGTCATCAATATACTATGATAAGACATTGTTCCTTTGACATCAATGACAACATGATCCAACAATATCCCCCTTTGGCATTAATGGAAATACCAACAATGATGTCAACACCAATCATTGATGGCACCATGTAGACATGGCATTGCTCTTCATCAATGGTCATCTCAATCACATCAATGTGATTATCTCTCCCCCTTTAACATCAATGGAAAAGGGTAATTCTCTCCTTGGGGTTGCTCCCCCTGCTTGAACTCTCCTTGGGGATGCGCCCCTTGCTTGGATGCCTTGATCTTCCTCTAAATAATCTCTCCCCTTTTTAAACAACGGATATCACTCTGATGTAATGCTGAAAACATATCGCTCATGCTCCCCCTGTGACCATCACTCCCCCTGGAACCATGCCTCGGTTCTCTTTCTCCAAGTATTTATCTTTGCATATGATAAATCTCTCCTCTTGGAATCATGGGAAGAAGAATGAATCCCCCTATGGGTATGTATCCCCCTGTATTCTCTTCAATATGAACGATATGCTACCACTTCAATATGCTTCTATTGCAAATTCTACTGCTCAATCGGAACTTAGATCAACTGCTTCAAGAATGATCCGCTCTTCCTATGACGATCCTTGGACTTGTACATGCATCAAAGTTATGCCATTCCATACATCATGAAGAAAAATATATGTCAACAATGAATAGAGAATCATGAACAAAACATCAACCATGTACATCTTGTGCCATATTGTGTGCCAACCGTGCACAACACCCATGTACATCAACCATGTATATCAATACCATACAATATTCCATAAGCTATCATCAATGAAGTGCATCAACCATATGCCAAGAACATGTGTCAACTGTGTACCAACCATATACCTTTACCAACATGACAACCATGTGTCTCAACAAGTGTCATATCACTCATGATATGCCTCTACCATGAACCAAGTGCCACAACCATGCATCTCAACCCTCAAGCATCATAACAAGTGTCTCAACTATATCATCCCATACATCATGTACCAAAGTATATGCTATACACGTA
Organism: Picea mariana; assembly: GCA_032191745.1. Taxonomy (NCBI): domain Eukaryota; kingdom Viridiplantae; phylum Streptophyta; class Pinopsida; order Pinales; family Pinaceae; genus Picea; species Picea mariana. The sequence continues at coordinate 13,601 of JASDQU010502396.1, forward strand.
ATACCAATGATGTAATTTAACCAAGTATAACCCACAAACATATATCATCTATGAGTGCATCAACATTGCACTAAACATGTATCACCACCTGTACCAAGCAAGTGCATCAACCATGCACCAAACCTCAAAAAGATGAACTATAATCAAGATGTGATCCCATACATGTATGTCATATCAACCATAAATCATGTGCTAAACATGCTTCTAGTATTTGCCTCTAATAATGTACCAAAAGTGTACTAATCGTGCATCAACTATAGATCAAGTTATGACTCATCAACTACATGTCCCAATATGTAGCTCAACCACATTCCAAATGCATGCACCAAGATAACCAACAAATATGCCTCTAACAATACATCATAAGATATATCAATGGAACTCAAATAAGTATCATCCACATACCCCAACAATTCTTCCTTAACCACCATTCACTACAGCAAATACTAAGCATCCAAAAATATATGTACTAGAAGTGTGCCTCAATATATCAATGATATCTCTAGCTAGCATCATTATGATTTATCTCATAACCAAGGTGTCATAACTTCATTGTCACAACCACGTTGTTCCTCAATAGAAAAAGCCTCAATCCATACTCTAGAGTTAGTATAATGCATCAAGGATAGACTTTAAACACTCAACCATATGTCATTACCATACATACATCAATTATGTATGTCAACATGTAATCATGAAAACCTGCAACAAACCATGTCAGACCCTGCAATAAACCATGTCAGACCCTGCAACATAGAGTTATACCATCGCACCAAGCTGTAACTTATTTGCATATCCTACTTTCTAAGGCTTTTACCACATGTACGTGGCCTGCTATACAGACAGCTCGCATATTTATGTGACTATTACCAATGTAACCCGTGTATTCTTCTGAAGAATTCAAGCTTGAGCTTTCCTTACAACTTCCATTCTATTCTGATTGTTCAGTCTTCTTTACCCACTTCTGAAGGTGTCCCAGCTTCTCAGAACTTAAGCTGTGAGCTTCCATCTTTTCAACATTGTCTTCTCTTCTAGCCTCATGTGTTATTCTAGGCATACTATATGAAACACTCCTCATGGATTGTCTTCTTATGTTCCAGCAATCCTAGGATTTTTGGCCAAATCCACTATAGCTATAGCATTTCATGGTGTGGCAATGAGAAGAAATGTGTCCTACTTGATTACATCTCCAACACCTTTGGGTGTTATGAAATCTTTCATTATCTCTCCTTGCATAATATCTGCATTCCAAAGCTTTGTGACCATATTCATTACATGAGTAACAGTGACCATAAAAAACATTTTCATACCTTTTCTTTGGTGTCCATCTTGAAGGTGTCTCTCTTCTGAATTTTCTTTGAGGTGTAAAGATGGCTTCTTGATGTCTTACTTTCTTTGTTATTTTGAAAGTTTCATTTCCTTGTGTAGATGTTACACATTATTTTGGTCACCCTAATGATGATTTCATAAACATGTGTTCAGGCTCCCAACATGACTTTTTTCCTAAGAAAAGCAACTTCTTTCCTCCTCTACAAGGCTGCTTTTTAGAAAGGGTCCGCAGGTTGCATATATTACATAGTGCAGAAATCTATGATTTCTATAGGCTACTCTATAGCTGGCCCACAGGATTTCCGCGGGCTGCTATATAGGCAGGGTGCGGCGGCAGTCCAAAGCTAAAAGAGTAAAACGGTTTCACAAAGTTTCTAGAAGGGGAATCTTCTAGAATGTGAGGTGGCGTCCGTATGGTTGCGATCCTACTGGTTTCTCTAATTTGGTGGGATCATCCTCATCCCTTTAACCACTTCACCTTCTCCTATATAATCATGGGCTTCTCATAGAAAAGGTTAAGCAAGATTAAGCAGAGAATTCATGAAAGAATAGGCTGAAGACTGTGTGAAGAATCATGTTCCTAGTGATGCTTGAGGCCTCCATTTGTCTATCAGAATTTTGTGGATTATCTTCATACAAATTTCAGAGAAAGTGTATGTGTGTGTTGGAATGAAGAACCACTAAAAGGGAACTTGCAACATCAAGGCAATTTAGTTGTATCTTCTACTTTTCATTAATATAATACAGTGACACGTCTCTTTCCCATAAAATGATTAGTATTTTATTACATGATTCCTTGATCACATGTTTAGGTTGTCATTGAATTCTACTATTGTTGCTTTCACGTTGGTTGGTTTTTGTTATCACAGATCCGATTCCACAAGAGAACTGGAGTGAAGCAGGGACAACAAAGATATAAGGAAGCGATTCATAAGGTATGTTATCTATTCCTCCTTTGGTAGTAAACTCAATGATCACAACTTAGGGAAAGCGTCTTGTTTCGTCTTGTTTTTTTCTAGATCCAGGTGGATCTAGGGGGATTAGTTCATGTCTGCATCTACCGATTTACCCAATAACAAAATTGGCTTCATCGATGGTGCTAGTCGTAGCACTCAGAACCTAGATTTTGTTGCGTGGGCAATCTATGCACCCGCGAACGAACTTATTAGTCTACACGATGTTTTCCTTGGTCATGCAACCAATAATATCACAGAGTATAGTGCAATCATCGAATTGTTGACCGATGCTATCTCATTTGGGATTCGTCGCCTGATTATATGAATTTATTCACATCTAGTAGTACTACAGTTAAGTAATGTCTATGCTATCCGAAGTCCTACTTTACTACGGGTATATTTACGAATTCACCTCTTGGAACATTATTTTAATTATATCGAGTATCAGAACATTCCTAGATGTCTAAATACATTAACTGATGCATTAGCTAATTATGTGTTAGACAGACATCTGAGACATTTATAAATCCAATCACACATCACATGTATTATACAAAGAAAAATAAGCCGGTAGAAGCCTCATGTATATATATATATATATATAACGATAAAAGTTTTTTACAAAAAAGATTGTTTTTCGTCCGAAGACCAAAATATCAAAATATGAAGCTCATAGCTTCTACAAAATGGCATCATGGATGCTGCTCACGGTAACACACTACTGCTCGTGCTACCCTATAGAGCAATCGTCTCAGTGGACTAGACACGCCTATGGTATGGCGTTGGAAACGCCTCGGGACCTTGTCGATCGACATATTTGGGATGCCTGCAGTCAAACCCTCTAGATTCTGCTTGGTTGCTTCATAATCATCCACATCCCATCGTGCTACTACCGCTGCTTCCCCTTGCCTCTGGATAGGGGATGTACCTGGGGGCTGGAATGGCCCTACATTTGCATGGTCAAAATATTTTGATTAGTCATTGGATTGAAAACATAAAAAAAATGTTTAATATTTTGAATTTTTTTATAAAAACACCGTAAAAGAAAAATGTTTTTCTTACCTAGATCCCCCCACTGAGAACCCTCAGGTAGCACCAAGTCAAGATCATTGCAAAAATCCATCTCGGCATATGCATAGTCATCAATCATCAAGATCTGGGGCTCCAACCAATCAAAAAATGTATCATTGTATTTAATAATGAGGCCCGCTACATGCCGGGACATGAGATCACACCACCGCTTCATCCATGGATCTCGTGGCGCTGGTATATTCCAATATACCTGTAAGCGTAAGTGAGGGACTCTTTCCAGGAAGAAAGATACCAAAATGGATCCATACCCAAACTGCTTCAGCTCCCCGTTCTTGCTCTTGGTCAACTGGCTCTTCATACTACAGAGGAGTCCATCACACCATTTGAACACACGAGGTTCTATGCATTCCACGACATACTGAAAGTAGCTCTGCATAGCCATGTGCGGAGAAGCGCTCCCTACCATCCGTGCAATGGTGAAAATAATGGTTCTGAGAGTCAGATCATGAACCCCTTTGATAGCCACTTTACCCTTGCACTTCTTGGCCTTAGGTTCACATTAGCGTCTGATGTATTCACTCATTGGAAAACCACCACCTCGACCTCCTGTTAAGGTCACTTGCTCCCCACGATAGGATAGCCCCATCAAGAAGTAAATATCTTCAATGTCCAAGGAAAGTACATGAACACCCACATGAAATACTTGTTGGTCCACGTCCCACATGTGGACCAAATATTCCAACTATCTCAGTTGGCCTCTCATGCCCTGGATCTTGAAAATTTTTAACAAACCACATTGTCGTAGAGAATTTATGGTGTCCGGATTATTCAAATCCATTGCATCATCATCTTCATGCTCTCTTTCTCTCCACTCCAACGTTTTTTCAATCAAAGTACCTGCATGGAGATGAAAGAAAGAAGTTAGCACCTTCAATCATCATTTTTGGAATCTTTTTGCTCCAACGCATCATTTTCTTTTGGGTTTTCGGTTGCCGCAGCTGGGCTTCAGTTATAGAGTAGGGTTTCCGCAGGTGAACCATTGGGTGCTTGCAGAAATCCTTGATTTCCACAGGCCTTGATATAGGGCACCTGCGGCGGCCCCAGCACACGCCTACGACCCAAAAATTCACCCAAAAAATCATCTTTTAATCGATTGAAATGAATTTTAAACCATTGAAAATGAAGAAGATGAGGTACTCACTGTTTTCATGCAAACCGTTCGCTGAATGATTGCCTGTGCTCCCTGCAATCGACCACCAAAATATAAGGTGAAAAAAGGGCTCTTAGACAAGTTTTTGACCAAATACAAATGAAACAGTGAAAATGAGCTCTTACCCCTATTTATCTCATTTTTTACTTTTCTAAAAATATTTTATATTATTTAAATATATTTTCTCAAAAACCTACTAGCCTAATGGTCTCGTGAGTGTTTTTCTTCTCGCAGATGAGCATACTAGGGTTCCGAACCATGAAGTATTGACAGTTTTTGTGATTTGTTTTTCTTTTTCATCGCGTGTACGATTGCTTTTTATGGTTTTTTAGAAAAACCTCGAGCTTAGTCTTTGTTTGTTCTCGTGCTCGAAAATCGATGAGAATGTAACCGAGTATACTTTTGTCGTCTTTTCGTACTCATCATGGTAACACGAAAATAACGAAACTTACAGAGTAACCTTTAATCTCTTTTCGCACTCCATAAAAATGAAAAGATTGCTTAACGACCTTGTTCTTTTCACACTCTTAAAAGTATTTGAAGAAAACGTTTAATGGGTGATATTTTATCACTTTTTCGGTCCTATCAAACTACTTTACGAAAAAGGAACTGGGAGAGTTCTCTTTAGGTGTTTTTCAGACTCCCAAAATATGAAAAACCCCTAAGTTTTCTATCTTTGGACTCATTAAACCAACATCGAAAGACCCACATGGGACTGAACCAATCCTTCTTAGGGTTCGTTAAAAATACTCCGAGGAACTCGTCCAAAGGATGAGATTACATTACAAGCATATGTTATCCTCCTCAAACTTGCATAAAAATAAAGAGGTACTCGCCATAAATGGTGGGGGGAAATTTGGGAAAGAGATGTGTCTCTGTATTTGTGTTAGTGGCAGTAAGCGTCGCTCTTGAACATGACACCCCCTTCATCATTTGAATCTGGGTTGGGAAATACATTTTTCTCTCCTCTAACTTTCTGCAAGTTCATATCTTGGGTCGTCTTTGAGTCAATGCTTCCAAGACCAGTGTCGTGCTATTCATATATTCAAGAGAAGTTCAACCAAGCCCTCTATTGAGTTGACCATCTGCAATTGTCAATTCCTACCATGTCGCCCTTCCTTGTGTCAGTTTCAAATCATGTTCGTACTTTGTTCTACCCTAAATCTATTACTTATTTTGTTTCATTTGATGGGGGATACATCAAGGCTCTCCTATGACGAGTATTTTCCTATTGACTTCATCTCATTATCCAGGAACAAGACTTAGAAATTATTTAGTGCCTTGGAGCCTGCATGCCTCAATGGCAGGTTTCTTCGCTTTCGACAGTGGATTTACATCATTGATCCCTGATCGGGAGATTCCATCGAGTATTCAACTTCATCTCATCTATTCACATTCGTTGGATTGTACTATTGTACCTTGGGAGTCATTGACATCAATGGTGATTTCCCTCGCACTTGTTAACAGTTTTCATTAACGACCAGTAATCAAGTGGTTTCTAACCATGTTCGACTTCAACGCTTGTAATCACATGGCTAGATTCGTACTAACGGACGGCAGGATTGAAGACACTGGATCTCATCATTTTTTATCCAGGTTGCGATGGAGTATTTGTGATTTGAATTGCCAGCTAGATCCACTTTGTATGTCTCGTGGCTATGTTTGTATATGAGTTTTCCAATACATAGATCCACAATGTATTCATGGTGGCTATGTAGAATCTTGATGACATGGATCCACAGTGTATAGTTGGTGGCCATGACTTATATTTATGATTTCAATCATTTATAGTCTGAACATGGGAATGCCTACTTCAGACATGGTATAATATTGTGCGGATGCTTGATTGTTTGCAGGTTCCTAATTGGTGCATTCCTTGTTCCCGACACACACATGCATTTTTACAAAGTATTTCGGTTGTCATGAGTTCCAACCTCATACTTTGGGGGGCATTCTGTTACACATTATTTTGGTCACCCTAATGATGATTTCACAAACACGTGTTCAGGCTCCCAACATGACTTTTTGCCTGAGAAAAGCAACTTCTTTCCTCCTCTACAAGGATGCTTTTTAGAAAGGGTCCGTAGGCTGCATATATTACACAGTGTGGAAATCTATGATTTCCAAAGGCTTCTCTATAGCTGGCCCATAGGATTTCTGCAGGCTGCTATATAGGCAGGGTGTGGTGGCGTTCCAAAGCTAAAAGAGGAAAGAGGTTTCACTAAGTTTCTAGAAGGGGAATCTTCTAGAATGTGAGGTAGTGTCTGTATGGTTGTGATCCTACTAGTTTCTCTGATTTGGTGGGATCATACTCATCCCTTTAACCACTTCACCTTCTCCTATATAATCATCGGCTTCTTATGGAAAAGGTTAAGCAAGATTAAACAGAGAATTGATGAAAGAATAGGATGAAGACTGTGTGAAGAATCATGTTCCTAGTGATGCTTGAGGCCTCCATTTGTCTATCAAGCTTTTGTGGATTATCTTCATGCGAATTTTAGAGCAAGTGTATGTGTGTGTTGGAACGAAGGACCACTAAAAGGGAACTTGCAACATCAAGGCAATTTGGTTGTATCTTCTACTTTTCATTAATATAATACGGTGACATGTCTCTTTCCCATAAAATTATTAGTATTTTATTACATGATTCCTTGATCACATGTTTAGGTTGTCATTGAATTCTACTATTGTTGCTTTCACGTTGGTTGGTTTGTGTTATCACAAATCTGATTCCACAAGAGCACTGAAGTGAAGTAGGGACAACAAAGATATAAGGAAGCGATTCATAAGGTATGTTATCTATTCCTCCTTTGGTAGTAAACTCAATGATCACAACTTAGGGAAAGCGTCTTGTTCCATCTCATTTTGTTCTAGATCCAGGTGAATCTAGGGGGATTAGTTCATGTCCGCATCTACCAATTTACCCAATAACAACAGATGGTTGACTTGCAACATTATTTTCATCTTTTGAGAATGAGGGTCTTACCTCAAGCTTCTTTGAGGTGCTTGCTTCAACATGTGTAGCTTCTTTGTTGTATCCAAGACTCGATTTATCATTTGGTGATATTTGACTATCCAAGATTTCATTCAATATTGTTGAGCTATTCAAGAATTTGTTTGACTTCTCTACTTTCTTTCTAAGATCAACAACTTTAGCTTCCAACTTATGACACGACTCTTCTTTATCATTTACTTGATTCTTTAGTAGTTCCTCTAGCCTTTTGTCCTCTTCAAGTTGGGTCTTGATATGGATATTAACTTCAAGACTTTTGCTAATCTCATTATCTACCTTCTTATTTTCTTCTATTTCATTCTTTAGTCTTTTGATCTCTTCTTCTTTTTCTTCTAATTGAGACCTTTTACTTTCTTCTTGTACATTGAGCATTTTCTTTAGTTTCAAAATATGCTTTTGATTCTTTTCAAGAAACCTTTTAGTGTTCTCAGAAAAATAGCTATAGTCTATATAACTATGGTCATAGTTGTATTCATATAGACCCCAATCAATTTTCTTTTTAAGATTTGAAAGTTCTTCTTCTACTTCTTCCATGGGATAATTATCATTTGATTCTTCACAAACTATTTCTGGATCTTCTTCTTCACATGTAGAGAAACATTCAACATCATCACATTTAGAATTATTGCAATCAGAAGATTGTGGAGATTCTTTACCTTCATTTTTCTCGATGGAGTTGTCTTTAGTGTCTTCCTTTTTTCCTTGGTATGTCTTCTCTATCTTTAGCCATAGATCCTTGGTGGAACCGTATTGTCCCATGCTCTCTTTGATAGAACTTGAGAGTCCATTGAGAATGGTCTTAGCCAATGCATCATTCTTGTTTTCTTCCTTTTCAGCTGCAAACTTTGAATTGTTCTTCAAAGGAACTGATCCACCAATAGTTTCTTTCCAAATACCTGCTCCTTTTTCCTTCAAATACACTTTCATTTCTATTCTCCATGTTGAAAAATTGTTCTCATCAAGGATTGGAACTTCATCATCCATTTGTGTGTCCATGGATCTCCTCCAATCTTGTTAAGGCTTTAGTGAAGGCCTTCTCTAATTCAAATTGTTGGACACACCAAGCACACTGAGAGGGGGGGTGAATCAATGTAGGGCTCTTTTTCACTTCCCTTCACAGAAACTCTTTAGTTACCAATCACCATTTACTCATCACTTATTACTAACATTTATAACCAATTGTATGTGAACATATATCAACAATAGATAACAACAAAATATATCATCAATAAGCCATCACCACAAAGAACACAAGATGTATGTACAATTTTCTTTTTATTATAGACTACAATCCTTGGGTTCATCAACAACAACTGAATAGAGTATCAACTCCACAAGAGCACCAGCTCTGCAATGCAAGACTCAGCTTACACAACTCGACACCAACTGAGAAGAGGATTCAATCCTCAACAGATACCAAGCTGTCAACAGGTACACAACTTGTCAATAGTGCAGCACGCGTATGTACGCGTCCTACCAATAGTGCAGCGTGCGTATGTACGTGGTATGGATCATAGAAACCTGCGTGTGCCTCTTTAAGAACTAGGGTTTTCTCTCTCCATGAAAAATCAGATCTTCTACATCCTCTATCACATCCACTTCTTCCCTTCACTGTCTAATCTATACCATAACCAATCACAACACATCTATGCTCTCCGACAACTTACTCATGCTCCTCAACCATACAATATGAATGTTACTCAATCATGTATAAGTAAACAGTCTAATATGGCAACCATATCAGTACTGAAACATAAGAGTGTTTCTCACTCAGTCAATCAACCAATATAACCCTATCACAACAGCCATACCAATAATGCCTTAAGCATTCACCATACCATAAGTACAAGTATCTATCAAAACAATCATGTAACCATACCAGAGCTTCTATGGCAGATCTGAGCCCATAGAATGAAAATATTGAACTTGCTTCAGCCTTCAGGAACCTGGCACCAACTCCCACTCAAGTCTCCATGACTTTCTTCAACTGTACATGCTCTGATCTCCTTCAGACTGCGTGTGTACGCGCCCTACCTCACTGTAGCCCTCGTATGTATGCACTCTGGCTCACTGCAGCCTGCGTGCTCCTTCAGGAACTAGGGTTTCTGAACTTTCGAAACTTTCACCATTAAGATATCAGACTTACATAAACTTTGATGCGTCCATGAGAACTTGCAATCACCCTCTTACTCAAAATAGATATTCAATATATTCTCAAGAGAGATGTCTTTACAAGAGACCCTTGCCTCTTATTTATACTCTCTAAGTAGCTTCCTTAGAAGCATCCACTTACCCACTTTGTCCACATATCCACTGTATCCACATATCCATTTTGTCCACATGGCCACCTTTATCCAACTTTGTCCACTTAGACATTTTGTTCACATGGCCACTTGTCCATTTAACCCTCTTTCCTTATTTTAGGGTTAAACCACTTTCCATAATTAGAAATTTCTCCATTGATTTTATTATTTAAATAATCCTCCTTGACTTCATCGCCACTTTATTATTTAAATAATTTCTTCTTTGTAAACACTTTGACTTCTTTGACCTTTTGGGGCTTCTAGCTAACACATGAGGGTCCTTCAACTTTGTAAGGCCATAACTCTCAAACCGTGAGGATTTATGTGACGTTCCACATGCCACCAAAACTGGCATGACAAGCACTCTCCATCTAGGATAGTTTCACTAGAAAATTCAATGATATTCATCTCATTATTCCACAATTAAGCATGGTTTCTCTAACCATACTTCTAGGATAAATCAACTGCAAAGCGTCTTCCCGTGAGGGCTTTCACCATAAGGGGACCACTTTGGAGTTCATCCATTTGTACTTCTTATCAACCATGAAAAGACAATAATGAGTCATCTTTACATCAATCCAACTGGAATAACCCATGATAATACATCACTATGACATTGTCCCTTTGTCATTGATTCTATGCATGACCACATGATCCAACGATCAATACATCAATCCATATATGCATCATATATCCATCTTCATCTATGCATCATATATCAATGACAACACATTGATCCATCTTCATCTATGCATGACATCATCTATGCATCATTTATCAATGACTTCACTTGACATCCATTCATTTACAACAATGACAATACATACTTCATTAATATACTATGACAATACATTGTTCCTTTGACATCAATGACAACATGATCCAACAGTAATTTGATAGGGGGTTCGAATGGTTAGGCACATAATCTCTTATCTTTAGTTTCAAGTTGTAACAAAGATTCCTGATGTATGTACCAAACTCAAGAATCTTTAATAGTGAAATATCAGTTATTTTCCTATTGTCATTTATGTTCTATCTCACTTTGGTGTTAGTTTCTGGTGAAGGATTCATCATGATGCTTTCTTTTTTATTACAATAAATGATTTATTGTTGGTAATTTATGCAAGTTGATCAAAGTGTTTTCTCTTTTTGATTAAGAAGTTCTTATTCAAAGAGATTTCTTCCATATGTGTTCCATAAGTACTTGATGTGACTTGATACACATATTTCACCTTTCTTGCTAAGTCTTTTATCTTCCATTTATATCTCTAAACACTAATTTGAAGCTATTCAAAACCTTTCTTGCTGGTGTGTATTTCATGGAGGGTTTTGTGATTGACATCATAAATTGAGTTTCACACCCATTTTCCACACTTTTAAAACATTATTATCCACAATTCTAATGGGTATTAGGCTCACATCTACAACATTCTAGGTGTAACTTCTAGTGCTAACACACCCTTCAACAATCATACTCAAAAATGAAAACAACAAATGGAGGGTGTTGAATTCTACAGAAAACACACCTGTTTACATAAAAACACAAGTAAACTTACAAATATACATTGATTGTGGAGAATGTTTCGTTGATGCTTTGAATCTGACAATATTTATGAGGACCGACAGTTAGAAGAGTCCAAGTAGTGGTAATTCGACACAGAGTAAACAAGGAGAAAAATAACTATCTCCCATTCATCAAGATAAAGAATTCCATGGTAATGACCATCATTCTCACTATGTGGAAATGGAAAGATATTTCTAAGTTAGACCACTTTGAAGAGAGAGAAAGAGCATACTAGGGTTTCACTTTCATAGATATTTCCTTCCGGATCTTCTTGCACACTTTCATGTGTTACGCTTGTGGATGGGTACTGATCTCACAAGACATATATTTAAAAAATATTGTATATAAGATAATATGTTAAGTTGGTCGACAAGGAAGGCAGGTATATCACAAGGCCATGGGATGGAATCTTGGGCTTCCATGAACTTAATAGCAATTCTTAGCATCTCTTCTATGTGCGTCTAATAGTCATGCCTCCAATAGAGCCCATTGTAGTTACCAAATAGAAAAACAATGTTTTAAAGTCTTGAAGTAGGGATCACCGATGATCTTTGGCTAGCAATCATTTTTCAATTATAACATCAACATGGCGAGTAAAGCAATGGTTATTGTTCCACATAGTGCACAAACCCACATTTTATACCAACAAACAAGAAAATGAAGATTGGGTTGTGGGAATGATGTTTACACAACAATTTGATTAAAAGAGAATGTGGGAAATGCTAGACAAGGTTTAATACCAGAAAAAGTGGAAAAAGTGGAATCGAACTCTGGGTTGAGTGGGAGCTACAATGTGTTGTGATTCAACCTAGCTATGCAATTGATCAGAAAATCCTTAGACACCACTTATTTCCTTACATATATACATGTAATATCTAACTTGATCCAAAATTAATTTACTAATCGTATTGAGGTAGTTTGCAGAATTCTGATGATGTGCTCTTTATCTAAAAAAATCATGAAAATGATGATTAGTTTGTTGAATATTGAGATGAAACAACAAAAAATAAAAGAACTCAAATTACATAAATATAACATAATTTTGTTTCATCTTTAATTTCCCTTCAAGCCAATGAAAACTGCTTTCTCCATCTCAAATATAAAAAATCATGAAAACATGTGCTCATAAAAACTAATTTAATGGACTCTCTTGAATTCCATCACTAAAAACAAGAAAATATGTTCACGATTAAAATCCTTGAGAAATTTTGATAAATTTGACTATAAAGTCGACCAAATTATGAATTGGCTCAATTACACCCTCTTCGGCACGTAAAGCAATGTGTTAAATGCTCATTAATGAAAAATTGAGATAATTATTTTAAAAATGAACTCAAATCACAAAATAGACCTCAAATTCATGATCCTTGCGAAAAATTGTGAAAAATGAGTATAAAAATGACTATATTCCATCAATATACCTCATGGCATGTTTTACGAGACACCACATTTAACCTCTTCTTTTGAACATACTTTGAGACATCCGTACTACCTCGGGATATGTACCATCCATTGAAAACTATGCCACCTCAAGATCCATGCATACCTCAGACTGTGTGCAAATTTGGATCCACACCCAATATATAGGTTCGGGCCCTCCAACCTCCATTCGCTCATTTAGCAACTTTATTACTAAATTTTGTGGCATCCCAAAATGAGTGGGACAATTGGCCTAATGGTTAAGGCGTTGGAGTTATATATAGTAAATCAGGGGTTCAAGCCCCACCGACTACCATATATTTGTGTGTTTTGTTGGTTGGTTATATATAAGAACATGTTTTTCCTCATAAGGTGTGGGTTACATGGTATACAATGAACCAAAGGATAAGGGTCGAGGTCTTAATCCATTAGCCCTTTGGTTGCCCATTTAAACCTTGATACAAATTCAAATATAATATGTGACATATATAGGTTAATTCACATCGTATGGCGCGTTGGTAGTGGGGGCTATGTTGAGTATTTGGGAGGTCAAGGAGGTCGCAGGTATCACCCCCATCGACTCCATAATTTTACATAACCATACCAATATAGGGAAATGAGGGGTTTCCATGTGGCAGCCTCTCATTGGTTGAACCTTGCCACATGTCAATCAACAACTGGTCCAATCAAACTGTACCTTTCCTAGTCAGCTACCAATTCATCCATCTAGTCATTGTACTATCAACCCACATGGATCCTTGGGGTGTGGCCATGTCACATGTATGGTCGTGTCATGTGTCACCCTTGCAATGGTGACACGTGCCACCTTTTTACCCCTTTGGCTTTGAATTATACCAGTTTGACTGCTCCTAACTTTCACATATGAACTCAATTTGACTTGTTGTTTGTGTCGTTGGAAAGATAACGCCAATCTCTATGCATTGATGTCATTTTAGATAGAATTTGGGATGGTCAAATTTTGATCATTTATGGATCCCTTGGGACCTTTGTGAGCGTTCCAGATCCTCCTATACCTCTATGAGCATTCATTATATCCTATTGGATCACACCTTCACATTAAAGAACTTTTGGACCTCCAAAAGTATAATTATTCAACAACTTAGTGATGATAATTCACTCTTCCATCTTGCTGAATCTTTTGGAATTTAGTCTTCATCTTGGGTGTTCAATCTTAGGTACTAGATCAGTGTACTTCTTTCTATCTTTTTGGAGTATGTCTCTGACTCTAGTTTTGGTTCATACATTCCCTGATAACAAAAGTCTTCTTCACTAAATATCTGCAATACTTGTATCCTATATTTCAACATCCACTCCCATCTTCTATTGCTGAAGATAGTCCATCTCGACCAATATTAAACCAAGTCGAATTTTGATCTATTCCTTGCCCATTTGGACTCTTTGTTCTTGTATTGCTGATGTATATGTAGGAGTCCCTGAATGAATACTATGTCCATTGTCTCCCTTTCCTTGAATAAGAACTCTGCTTGTACTGTTATCATTTGTACCTTCCTTGATTGCTTCTATTCAAGGTATACATCCATACGAACATAACATAGTATTTTAAAAATATGCTATAACATGCACCTTTATACCTCTTATTTATGAAGAGGATTATTTATCCTTTACCAACTCTATAAAGTTTTGCATTACTTCGATTCTCTTTCCACTCCTGATCTACATGCTCCAACTTCCTGCATCCTTCTGTTCCTTCAATTTTAGTTTTTTAGAATCAAGAATGTTGTCTTAGACAATTCGATCCATATGCATCCCTTTAGATGATTACAAGACAACATATTTTTCTATATTGTTGTCTAAAGGCTTATAAATATTTACAACGAGATTCCTCTCACTGTAGAACAATATGCATAGGTGGCTATCTAGAAATCTCTCTAACAAGATTCCTCTCACTCTAAAACAATATGTGAAGTTGGCTATCTGTAAATCTCTCTAAACAAGATTCCTTTGACTCTCAACATCATATAAGGTGGAAATATAGAAACTCTCTTACAAAATTCCTCTCACTCATACAGGGTGGAAATATAGAAATTTTAGAGAGTCCCTCTCACTCTTATAATTTACAATGAGTGGTTTAAAAGCCTTCTAATAGACTTTAGGAGATACAAACATATGCATATTACATTTACAAACATACATATTTACAAAGAAAATTTTAAAGATGGTTTACTCATGGACTCATTCTTCTCATTGTACTAGGAGGAGTCTTGTAGCTTTCGACCTCTGACAATTCCTATGACGTTGATGTTGAATATGACAACGAATCTGATGCATAATATGATTCTGAATCCAAGTAACCATTAGACTAAACTATATGTCTTCCCAATAACCTGTAAAACCTCTCCTTGTGAATACCAAACATTATCGATGTGTCCGGAGCAACTTCTCTTGAATACACAAGTACCTAGCCATTCTAGAATGTGACCGCATAGCCTTCATCTTCAAATGCCTCAATTGAGAGTAGGTTTACATTTAAGTCTGAAACATACAACATATGTTTGATTCCCATAAATCCTCTCGACTTGAGCTAGAATATTACATATCCATACCCTCTTATTGCTTGTATGATGTTGGTTCTAGATCCCACATAGCAATCTGTGTCGGACTCTGAGAAAGTCAAGAATACTGATCTTATCCCGGTCATGTGGAGAGATGAGCCACTGTCCACGAACCATTCTTTTATTTCTTCATATATCACTTTTCCAAGACCAACCATCAGGAAGTATTCTTTCCCAAACCTTTCAGTAAGACCATTAAATTCATCTGAAGTTGTTTCTTGTCTTCTTGCAAGTGTCTTTACAAATTTTCTATTTTTCTTTGGACATAAGTGTGGGTAAAGTGTCGAACAATTCTTGATATGATGTCCACTCTGATCCATATGGATGTCGGTGGCCTCGTACCTATTCCAACTCACTCATTTTGGCAGTTTTCCAGATTGGCAATTTTTTGTTTTCTAGTTTTTGGGTCCCTGACTTCTGGGGCCGTTTTGAGGCCCTAAACAACGTTTTGAGGGCTCGCCACAATCAAACTGTAGACGTAGTCAAAGTATGACGACAACTTGTGTATTCCTCAAATAGACCTTTCCAATGGGCTATAGTGCACCTAAAACAAAGATTGTATGCAAAAGTTACGACCCCGGGAAGTTGATGTACTAACTTACTGGGCCCACATGACTTTTGGTGCTTCATCTCCTAGGGTTAGGTTTTTGGATGTCTATGGTTTTGGAATTCATTTTTATTATAAAAAAGTCTTGGAGAGCCTCATTGTAACCATCTTCTTGCGAATGAGCGCAATCGTCACATCTCTTCTCAGAGATAAGCCACCAACATTCTAGCAAGCTTGTTTTCCGCTGCATTTTACAGTTTTAGCACATTTTCTTATTGAATAGAAACCAATTTTATTGTATCTATGTTATTTTTGTGTCTTTTTGATAAGAATAATAATAGTCTGTATTCATTTTCGTTCTTCTCATAAAATCTGGATCATTGGTATTAGAGCAGTCTACCCCTTATCATTCTTAATGCATGTCCCCGATGAGGTCAGGGTGCAAAGAATTGGGTCTTGAGCTTGTTTCTCTTGAGGACAAAAGATCTTGCATGCCCAAGCGACCTCTCATGGAGGGAAAAAATAAAGATGACGGGACAAGAGATCCTTTCAAAATGTTGCTCGAGGAATCCCTCATGCAACAGAGGAACGGAATGATGGATAGTTTTGCACAAATCCTTTGGCAGCTACCAACATGTGACACATCTTCCTTGAACGAAGGCGTTTCTCTCTTCAAGGTACAAATCAGCTTTGATATTCTCATATTTGAAGGTCGGATGGATGCAGATGCTATAGACAAATGGTTGAATTTGCTAGAAGGGTATTTTTTTGTCCATAACTTTTCGAACAGAGAAAAGATTACGTTTGTGCTCCTCAAAGACATTCCCCATGTCAAAGATTGGTGGGAGACTTTTTGTGAGAAAAAGGAAATAGAGGAATCCTCATTATTTACAGTCGCGGTCACCTGGGAGTCCTTTATGGATGCTATCAAGGAACAATACTACCCTGTCGGAAGTTATGGCGACATGTATACAAAATGGACCACACTACGACAGGAAAGAGACCAAGTAGTGCCAGAGTTCNGTATCATGGTTGTCTGCATAAATACATCTAGGCCAAAATGGATTTTTTGGACATTTCGTCCTTGGGCACGGCCTATCGATGTGCTGTCAAAATCAAGAAAAATCTTAAACAAAAGACGCGACAATTTGGGCCTGGGAACCCCTCACATCAAAAGCAAGTAAAGGGAAGTCCCAAGCCATAGAAAAAAGGACAAAGCAAATATGGACAGCCTCAGGACAACCAGTGTAGGCCGCAAGCAAAGAAGGACATTGAAAAGACAAAGAAATATACCGGGAAGTGGTGCAACTTCCATAAGATCTCCTGGCATAACACTGTGGATTGTCGCTCCAAGCAATCACTGGCGGCTAAGGGAAAGCCTCTAAATCATATGCGGGTTTTGACTCTGAGTCAAAACCAGAAAGTGGGAGACATATCATTAACACGGAACCCAATTCCACTGTTGCTACCACCAAGGTCCATCCCGATGAACCAGACGAGCCAGAAGAAGGAGAGCACCTCTTTCATTCACAGATGTGGGTAAAAGGCACCCTGCTTCACTTTATCATTGATAGCGATAGCCAAAAGAACCTCATAAAAGAAGAGGTCACCCAGCGGCTAGCCCTTCCGACAACACCGCACCCGCAACCCTACACCATTGGATGGCTACACCAAGGAAGCGATCTCTGCATCATCCAATAGTGTTTCCTATCGTACGAGATCAAGCTCTTCAAAGATGAGGTATTGTGTGATGTTGCTCCTCTTGAAGTTTATAATTTTCTTTTGGGCCAACCTTATTTATGGAAACGTCATGTTGTATATGAGTTTAGGCCTTGCAGTGTTATTATTACTTTGAATAAGAAATTATACAGGATACCCGAGCTAGTCCCACCTAGTGTTATTTCATTGATCTTTACCAAGCAATGTAGAAACGTCATCACTTAGACCGGGAAGTTTGTCTTCTTCATGATTCACTCTCAGAGTGAGAGAAATATTGCAGCCACATCCAGGGCCTCTGCAACTAACCTCTCCACATAGCAGAAGCAAGTGGACAAGGTCGTGCCAGAATACACAAATATTTTCTCCTCACCTACCAGGGTACCTCTGCACTATCATGTCAAGCATCCCATCGATCTGACCCCTGGTGCACTGCTTCCCAATGGGCCAATATACCGCCACTCTCTGTTATAGAATGAGGAGATTAATCGATAGATCCAAGAACTGCTCCACAAGGGGTACATCCATCCCAACTCATCACCCTGTGGGAGCCCAATCGTGCTGGTGTGGAAGAAAGACAAGACTTGGCGACTTTGCATTGATTACCAGGCCCTAAATAAAATCACAGTCAGAAACTAGTCCCCGATTCCCAGAATCAACGAACTTCTTGATCAGCTCAAGTGGGCCAAATACTTCAGTAAGATGGATCTGAAGTTTGGCTACCACCAGGCTCCCATAGAACAGATAAATGTATGGAAGACTGTCGTCAATTCAAAAGAAGGTCTTTTTGAATGGTTGGTCATGCCCTTTGGTTTGAGCTCCAACACATTTCACGAGGATGATGGATGATATCCTGTGACCTTTCACCAATAATTTTGTAGTGGTGTATCTGAATGATATCCTCATTTACAACAAGACTTGGGTGGAACACTTGCAACATATTCGACAGGTTTTGCACACCCTGCGGCAACACAAGCTATATCCCAACTTGGAAAAATGATCCTTCGGCATGGATAGGGTCTAGTAACTAGGCTACATCATGGATAAACATGGTGTGCATGTGGATCCAGCCAAGATCCAGGTCATCTGTGACTGGCCAGCCCCAACCACACTTACTTAGCTTTGGAGATTCTTAGGCCTTGCCAATTTCTATCGCAGGTTCGTATTGGGATTCTCCCATATTGCATGGGCCCTTAGCCCAGTAACCAGGGGTGGTGGTAAGGAAAAAATTATTTGGGGCATGTCCCAACAACAAGAGTTCGATGATTTAAAGCAATGCATGTGCTCAGCCCCAGTGCTTTCATTACCAGACCTGCAATAACCCTTTGATATCAAGACAAATGCTTCAGACTATGTTGTGGGAGTAGTTATCACTCATGACGAACACCCCGTGGCTTATCATAGTGAGACACTATCATATGTTGTCCATAAGTACCCTACTTACGAAAAATAAATGTACTCCATTTTGCAAGCCTACCGTCAATGGAGACATTACATTCTCGGGAAGGAGACAATCATCCACACGGATCATAAGACACTTCAGTTCATGCAGACACAAGGCAAATTATAGAATGACGACCATCATAAGTAGTCCACACACTTGCAACACTTCCACCTCAACATCAATTATAAAACCAACAGTATCAACCGAGTCATTGATTTCTTCAGCCGACCTCCAGTCATGACACTCATCACAGTGCTAGAGTCTTGTGGCCATGAGACCTTTGGATGGGCCAAACTCTATGAGACAGACCCTAACTTTGTCACCACATACCAAATGTTGGGCACAAACTCATTTTTCGCTAACTTCCATCTTTAGGATGGGTTATTATGCCGACTAGGTCATCTCTGTGTTCCATCAAGCGAACGAGTGAAGCTGATTTGGGAAGCCCACTACAATAGGGTGGCAGGACACTTCAACATTGAAAAGATAGTGGCAGTGATGCAGAAACATTTCTACTAGCCAAAACTTCGATAGGATGTCAACAAGTATATTAGGTCCTGCACTACCTATGTTATTGCCAAACCGACCACTAAGAAATAGGGATTGTACACCCCCCTACCTACTTCTAACAGGACATGGGAATCCATCTCATTGGACTACATGTCGGTCCTTCCATCAACCAAGAGGGGAAATGACCGTGTCTTTGTGGTTGTTGATTTCTTTTCCAAGATGGTGATCTTGGTCTCTTGCAAGAATAACATCACAATAGAGGCCACTACCAATCTCTTCTTTGAACGATTCTGGGTACATTTTGGAATCCCACAAAACATTGTCTCTGATTGGGATAGTTGGTTCCTTAGAAACTTTTGGTCAAGCCTATAGTCACTGTTGGACACCAAGCTCACCAAATCCACTTCCTTCCGCCCCCAGACAGATGGCCAAACTGAAGTCGTCAATTAGATGATCGTGCATATCATGTGCATGTACAATTCCAAGCACCCTTTCACATGGGATGAGAGTGTTCCCTATGTTTAACATAACTACAATAGATCCCTACATAGCTCAATCATCCACAACCCCTTTCAGGTTGGGTTGTGATTCCAACCATTGGGTCCCATGGATGCTGCACTGCCTCTTGCGGCCACCCCGACCGATTCATCACTTGCTTCGACTGAAGCTGACAAAGCCTCCTAGTTCATTGAGTGGATCCAACACATCTGCCAACAAGTTTAGGATATTTTACATAATTCCAATTCCAAGTACAAGTATTGCCATGATCAACTTCGGGTGCCACATAAGTTTCAGGTGGGAGACAAACTGTGTTTACACTTGCAGAAAGAATTCTTTACAGGGCCCCATTGAAAGCTTCTTCTACTCCATTAAGGACCTTACACTATCGCCAAGGCTATGGGTGACAATGCTTTTGAGCTTAACATTCCCCCTTTCCATGGACTGCACCCAGTGTTCAACATGGATCTCCTTCGGCCATACTTCCCACCATTATTGGACACCTCAGAGATAGAAGAATAGTTGACACCAACAAATCTCAACCTTGACTGCATGCAACAAGCATCTACTGATCAGATTGTAAACACACAGGTCAAGGGAACTCACCAACAAAGGATCCATCTTTATCGAGTTGTCAAAGTAGGGCAGCTCCTGCACCAAGGCAAGTGGCTCACTCGAGGCCAAATTCAACAGAACTTTCCTCATATGATGGGGGAACTCAACGCAATGGAGACCATTTCTTCCTAATGGGGAAGGATTGATCCAGATGGATGTCGGTGGCCTCCCACCTATTCCAACTGGCTTATTTGGGCAATTTTCCAGTTTGACAGTTTTGTTTTCTAGTTTTTGGGTCCCTCACTTCCGGGGTCATTTTGAGGCCCTAAACAATGTTTTTAGGGCTCTCCACAGTCATATTGTAATAAAAGTTAGAGTTTGATGACAACATGTGTAGTCCTCAGATATACCTTTCCAACGGGATATCGTGTGCCTAAAACGAAGATCGTATGAAAAAAATTACGACCCCGGGAAGTTGATGTACTAGCTTACTCCAATGGGGCCCACATGACTTTTGGTGCTTCATCTCCTAGGGTTAGGTTTTTGGATGTCTAGGGTTTTGGAACTCCTATTTATTGTAAAAAATGATTGGAGAGCCTCTTTTTAACCATATTCTTGCGAATGAGCGCAGGCGTCACATGTCTTCTCAGAGATAAGCCACCACCATTCTAGCAAGCTTGTTTTCCGTTGCATTTTACAATTTCAACACATGTTCTTATTGAATAGAAACCAATTTTACTGTATCTTTGTTATTGTATCTCTATTATTTTTGTGTGTCTGTGCTAAGAATAATAATAATCTATATTCATTTTTGTTCTGCTCATAAAATACAGATCACACTCTTACCAAAATAAGAGAAGAGTGTCTTGTTCCACGATAGCTTCTTATCATTCCTCCTTTTTCCTCGAACTTGAGAAATTATCTGTCTTCTTTTTGGAGGGATTTACTTGCACAGATTGTCTCCTTCGACACTTCTCCACATCATGGTTTCTAGTTCCACCGAAAGCACATGGATATCTAGATCATTCAGCAGTGGGAATAGTCTTCATTCCTTCTCCTTTGGCATGCGCATCTTCCTTTAGAGATGTCTTACACATGTTACCTTTCTTTGGACTAAAAGGTAAGGCCAATTGTTTATTTAGGACTTCTTCATTTGAATTTTTCTTTGCTTCAACTATCCTCGAACATTCTCCATCTTGACGGGAAAAAGAATAATATGAGGAGTCATTTTCTCAATCATGCCCTTTGAAAGAGGTAGTCTCCCTTGCATCGAAGACTTTACATTCTCACCTTGCCAATCTTCATGGATTGGTACTGTTGGTGCCAATACTTGACTCCTAATTTGCAAATTTCTTTCAAACTCATGAAAAATATCCTTATGGAACTTCTCATGACATAACAATTGATCTTTCATCCTTTCTTCTCTTCCTCAAGAGCTTGCAATTGCATCCTCAATTGAGAATTATCCTCCTGGATTTGTTGATTATTGTTCTTTTGCAGCCTCAATTTCATGAGAACTTTACTCAGCTTGCCTTATTGATAAGAGCCTTCAGAAGATTCACCAACTGAACTCTTGGATCTCATCACAACAACAACTTGCAACACACGTCAAAACTAGCTCTAATACCACTTGATCCGAAAATCCTTAGACACCACTTATTTCCTTACATATATACATGCAATATCTAACTTGATCTAGAATTAATTTATTGGTCGTATTGAGGTGGTTTGTAGGATTATGATGATGTGCTCTTTATCCAAAAAAACTCATGAAAATGATGATTAGTTTGTTGAATAGTGAGATGACATAGCATAAAATAAAAGAACTCAAATTACATAAAGATAACATACTTTTGTTTCACCTTTAAGTTCCATTCAAGCCAATGAAAACTGTTTTTTCCATGTCAATTATCAAAAATCATGACAACATGTGCTCATAAAAGCCAATTTAATGGACTCTCTTTAATTCCATAACTAAAAAAAAGAAAATAAGTTCACAATTGAAATCCTTGTGAAATTATGAGAAATTTGACTATAAAGTCGACCACATTCCTAACTGGCTCAATTACACCTTCTTCGACATGCAAAACAATGCATTAAATGCTCATTAATGGAAAACTAAGATAATGATTTTTAAAATGACTTAAAATCACAAAATAGACCTCAAATTCATGATCCTTATGAAAAATCGTAAAAATTGAGTATAAACATGACTATATTCCGTCAATATACCTCATGGCATGTTTTACGAGACAATATATTTAACCTCTTCTTTTGCATGTACTTTGAGACATTCGTACTGACTCGAGATCTGTACCCTGAATTGAAAATTGTTCCACCTCGTGATCCATGTATACCTCAGACTGTGTGTACATTGGGATCCACACCCAATATATAGGCTCGAGCCCTCCAACCTTCATCTGCTCATTTAGCAACTTTATTACTAAATTTGGTGGCATACCGAAATGAGTGGAACAACTGGCCTAGTGGTTAAGGCATTGAAGTTATATATAAAAAGTCGAGGGTTCAAGCCCCGTCGACTACCATATATTCACATGTCTTGGTTCGTTGGTTGGTTA
>JASDQU010502397.1:2527-24377 GCA_032191745.1 Picea mariana
TTCACGAGGAAACCCATAAAGGGAGAAAACCTCTTCTTCTTCAAAATGATAGGCAATCTTTTAAGTTATGTACATCATCTATAATTGAGCACCAACTCAATGTGAGGCTGCAACCTCTGTTTTACAAGTTGCAACTTGTTTGAGAGCACCAACTCTCTGGTTTCTCTAGCACCCACTAGAAGGAAGCACTAACTCCCTGAATATTCCATCACTAACTGGATGGAAGCACCAACTTCCTGAATGTTCCAGCACCAACTGGATGGAAGCACCAACTTCCCGTTACACAGGCTCCAACCTGTATAACAGAGAATACTTATTCTCCCTAGCACCACCCTGCCACCCTTGTTTCTCTGGCTGCGACCAGATGGAAGCTACAACTTCCTGTGTTCAAGCTCCCACTTGAACCTCTGAGGAAAATAGTCCTCCCGAGCACCTCCCAACCTCCCTAGAATAGAAATGGCTAAATAAACATTCAACTTTATAGATAAATCAGTTCTTACCAATCTTTCTTTGTTCTGTAAATCTGATCTTCTGCACACTTTTCTATTTCTCTTCTCTTCCTCTGTCTGTTCAGCAGGTATGCTCTGCATCAACTCGTGCTCTCATTCTTCTCTTCTTCAACTAATTCTGTTATTTTTCTCTGCATTTCATCTCACACTTCACATATGCTCAATCTCCTCCTGCACATCCTCTTCTTCTCTATTCTTACAGTTTCATTCTTTTTCACTTATAGAACAACTAAACAGACACAGTCTATTTCATCTTCTTTTGTACACACAAAGCATGATAGTTCAACTTCCCCACTACTTAGGAAAAATGACGAAAATTGTCTAAGAAACTGAAGTGCCAACTGATTGGCAATCATGAGTCCATTTCACTAACAGATTTGTAACTGAAAAGTTAATCTGTGAGAAAGAACAGTAACCCTTCGATCACATTCAAGTTTTATCCGCACCGTTGGATGACCTTTATTATTCTTGGCTTTTTTAAGTCAGGTTTCGGCATTTCTACATTCCTGTGCCCAAGTGTCTCGACACTTCATGTCACGATCTCCAAAACTCTGAAATGGATCTTATCTGGTCTGACTCCTTCTCTTCCCGATATTCCATGAAGAAAATCAACGGTCCAGATCACTTCTTAACTTAACGGCTGCGATTAAATCACGAATTCTCATATCGCGATTTCAGCATTCTTGTTGTCAAGTGTTTTTTTCATTTCAAAGTCCCGATCCCCGATACTCCATGAAGAAAACCAACGGTCCAGATCACTTCTTAACTTACCGGCTACGATTAAATGGCGATTTTGGAATTCTTGTTGTCAAGTGTTTTTGTCATTTCAAACACGCGATCCCCGAAACTCCGACATTGACTGGAATTAACGGTCCAGATCAAAGCTTGATCTGATGGCTCAAATTTCATCGTGATTTTTCATATTGTGATTACGCCCTCTTCTCCTTGCACTTTTAAATACTGTGCAGGTTCTCCTCGATCCAACGGTGGTCGGACCCTACACTCGGATCTGATAGCTGAGATCTGTCTCCCTCTTCAATGATCAGAGATTCTTCTTCTCAAGAGATTCTTCTCAAACTTTCGCTCATTCACTACCTTTGATCATTCACCTCTCTAAACTTATCTTCTGTTTTCCTGTCGATTACAAACTTGTTGTTCTCATGTCATCTTCACTGTTGCCATCAATGACAAGCATTCGTTGTCTGTTAACTGTTTTTTAAATATTTTCCAACAGTGAAAACGTTATATTTATGAGATCATTATGGCGCTTTGGAGACCTTCGTTTTAAAAAAACAAAATTCTTAGGAATTTCATACATTTTCCTTACCATTTCGTTTTCCTTTTAAAATAACGGAAAAAAAAATTCTATCACCTATTTCGGTGAATTTAGTCTCAGATATATGAATTTATGTTTGCTCCTTTCATTCGTTTGGGTTGCAAGACAGAATCCTGTAGACACGAAGAGTGCTTTTTAAAAGAGCTAAATGTATTGAAAAATTTTATCTCTATTTCTAAAAAAATTATTGACCTAATTAATTAGCGGTGAAAGTAAACTTACCAAAGAGAAATTATGAAATAGAAAGAAAACACAAACCGGTATATACAATGGAAAAAAATTTGGGAACCAATTATTTCATAAAGTGTTTTAAATAACGCCCATTGACAAGGGCGTTGAAGATTTTACCGTCCAGATTTTCTAATAGAAATGAATTTTTTCCTTCGGGAGATGCGACTTTGAATGGTCCATACCATATATGATCGAATTTACCGTGTTTCATCGAATCTTCCTTTCTAGCATCCCATTTCAAAACCAAATCGCCAAGGAGAAACTCTCTGTCTTTTGCCTTATAGTCGAATAACATTTTCATGTTGTCTTGGTATTTTTGCAACCTTTTGTCCACTTCGACCCTGTGTTGTTGTACTTCGATCAGCTGGTTTATCCTTCTTGTGACATGGTTTGGTTCTTCTTTCTCGTCTTGACACAGTTTCATTACGGGAAGCACCAAGTTTATGGGTAATACCACATCAGTCCCGTACACCATTTGGAAAGGAGAGGTGCCAATAGATTTTTTTGTGCCTATCCAGTTTGCTCATAAAGCATATTTCAAATGCATGTGCCAAGATTTTTTGTTCTAGTTCAACACTTTCTTAATTACATTTATCAGACTCTTGTTTGAAGACTCAGCCAGTCCATTTCCTTGGGGGTAATATGTCATGGAATGGCCAAGAAATATATTGTATTTTTGGCAAAAACTGATCACAGCCATAGATTTAAAAGCCTGGGCGTTATCTGTGACTATCTTTTGAGGGCAGTCGAATCTAGACAAAATGTTTTCTTCTAGGAAATATATCACCACCGAATTTGTTGCCCTTCTAGTTGGAATAGCCTCCACCCATTTAGTGAAGTAATCTATGGTAGTCAGGATCCATTTGTGTTGAGTGCTAGAATGGGGGTTAATTTTGCCTATAAAATCTAGTCCCCATTGCTGAAAAGGTTCTTTTGTTTTGACCGGAACTAACGATAGCGATGGGAGTTTATGCTTTCCTATGAACAATTGGCAAGGGTTATAGGCCCTAACTTTGGCATTTACAACTGAGAAAATTTTTGGCCAATAATACCCTACCCTCAGGATCTTATAGGCTATCTCCCTCCAAGCATGATGTCCCTCGCACACTCCTTTGTGAAATTCACTTATGACCCTCTCTATTTCTGATTCGACTAAACAAACTAACAGGAACCCAAGTGGGTCCTTACAATACAATTGACTTTTGGATATACAGTACTTGACTGCATGTAGTTTTAGTGTCCTTGCTTTGGATGGGGATAAGTCGCTCAGGAAATTTAAGGTTAGCAGGTAGGACACTATTTTTTTGTACCAATATGATGAGGCAAACTTCTCTTCGATTTTGATTGTGCTTGTTGGCTCATCAAGCTTGTTCATGTCCACACCCTCTTCATATCCCTATAGGTCATTTATACCGAGAGCTCTGAAATTTGATTTGGCTAAGAGTTTGGCCAAACCTTGTCGCTTTACCAATCTCGTTGGTTTTATCTCTAGTTCGAATTCTTGAATTTTGGCAAGCCACCGTCCCCTTTTACTATCACTATCGGATTGAACCAAAATATCCTTTACAGAACTGGTGGGTACATATGCAATTATATTGGAATGTAGCACATAGGTTCTGAATGCTTTCAATGCCTTCACCATATCATACGCATGCTTTTCCATTATATCATATTTAAGTTCTGTGTCTTTGAGACTTTTGCTCAAAAAGGCTATCAGTTGTTCGAAACCTTCTTCATTTTTCTGGAGGAGTACCGTGGCAATTGTATGTTCAGAGGTGAATGAGAAAATAAGAAAATCCTTTAGATAGTCAGGGCTTGCCAGTACAGGTGCCTCACTTATAACCTTCTTGATGCATGCAAACAATTCTTGGCCTCTGTTGTCCATTTCACTTTTTTGTTTTTCTTTAACTTATCTATGATCAATTTCACAATTTCAACAAATTTTGGTATAAACCTCCTCAAAAATGTATCTTTCCTAAGAATGATTGAATTTCCTTTACATTTTTAGGAATATTTTTTTGTGTCTATAGCTTCAACCCTTCTAGGATCAATTTTAATTATGTATCGAGACACAATATGGCCCAGGAGTTTACCTTCTTGCATGGCAAAGTGAGACGTTTTGGGGTTTAAAGACAGACAAAACTTGTGGCATTTTTCAAAAGTATGCTTGAGATGTATCAAATGATCTTCGTCAAATTAAGAAAAAATGGTTAGATCATCGAGATAAATAACCACGAACTTGTCTCTTTCACCGATGAAAAAGATATCCATAGCACGTTGGAAAGTGGCACCTGCATTCATTAGACCAAACGGCATCTTATCATACATGAATGTACCCCAAGGGGTAGTGAAGGATGTTTTTTCTTTATCATGTTCATTTACGGCAATTTGATTGTACCCAGAGAAACCGTCGATCATCGACATCCTATTTTCCCCAACTACCTTTTCTAAAATGTGATCCATTTTGGGTAGAGAGTAGTTGTCTTTGATGGATGACTCATTTAGATTTCTAAAATCGACACATAGTCTAATCTCCCCATTCTTCTTTCTAACTAGGACCAGGTTTTCTACCCAATCGGAGTATCTCAGTGGTACTATTATTTTCGCATCTAGGAGCTTTTTAACTTCCCTTTCGACTACGGGTAATAAGATAGGGTTGATTTGTCTAAGATTTTTTGTAAAGGGTTTGACACCAGGCTTCAGGGGTATCTTATGTTTGATCACAGTGGTGTCGTAGGTTCTCAGTTCTTCATAAGACCAAGAAAAAATGTCTTTATACCGCGCGAGTAAGTTTTTATATTTGCTTGTTACATCAGGAGGAAGGTACTTTGATATTTTTACCATCCTAGGATCCTTTTTGGTCCCTACATTGCAGTCTTCAACCTCTTTTAGTTGGGTTTGCAGAGTGGATTTTAAGGGCATGTCGTTCTGATAAAAAATTCTCTTCAGGGGGATTAGTCCCTTTGGAATATGATTATTCTTTAAAACCAACATGCGGTGGTTAGAAATTTTTTCTCGGAACTCTTGAGGCTCCTCTCCCTCTTGCATAATCCAGGTATGATCATTTTGGTCCTCCTGGTCAATGTGGGTTTCGGAGAAATCACCTACCATTTCCAGGAACTTTCTGATTTGTTCGTCATCCTTGAAAACCTACCAATGTTGTATATTGTTCGGTATGGATGGTATGTGCCTTACCTCTATGTGGTACATTAATTTGAAAGCAGTGGGAGGTACGAAAGTTGAATCCTCTTTGGCCAGTGAATTGGCTTGTTGGTTTTCGACCCAGGGGATGAAATGTACCTTTACTGATGAAAAGAAATTTTCCATAAGGTCCTAGGCGCAATTTATGTAGGATCTCAATCTTGGGTGCTTGGCCTAGTAGTCCTGATTTATCTTCTTCACTATCAACTCTACATCTCCGTAAACTTCTAGGTTCTTTATGTTCAACTTCCTAGCAGATTCCAACCCTAAGACTAAGGCTTCATACTCACAGACATTATTTGTGTAGTCTATATACCACTGAAGCCTGTAAGAGAAAGGAATAACAAAATCATTTTGAGGTGCCACAAAAAGTACTCTTGCACCCGCTCCTTCACATGACAGGGCACCGTCAAAAAACATTTTCCAAATCCTAGTACTATACATATTTTCATATGTCTTTCCTGATTCATTATTTTCTAAGAAATTCTCTTCTACAAATCTATTTACATCATCATCAAAAGATAGAATACAATTTCCTAGATCTTGATCGACAATATAAACAGGAAAATTGTTAGGATTCTGAGGGTCGCTCACTATGTAGGCTAGCCTTGTTTCCCTGTATAACTAAGTAAGTTGTCCATCAAACACAAGAATTGTGGCGTAGGTCATGTCTAGTTGGAAATACAAAACAATTTTGGCTACCCACGACCTAGATAGTAGTAGGCCATACTTCGGGGGTATATCAACAATAACTACATCCATCAGGACGCTTTTCACCGGGACCTATGCAAGAGTGACTACTAAATATTTTATCATACCCATGCACTTAACTCTTCTTGAATTGAAAGAGTAGAGATCCCCATAAGGTCTGGTGATCTCGAGGCCTAGTCTATCCATAATAGTTTTTGGCATCACATTATGTGAGGCCCCAGAGTCTAACATTTAGTTATGTAGCAGTCGATCATGCACATTTAAGGTGATATAGAAAGGAGCGACGATGTCTCTGGCACCCTCGAAATGTGGACCAAAAGTGATATTTGGCTTACAATCTTCCAATTTTATCACGTCAGATTAAATTTCTTTATCTGAACAACCTATCACTTTGGTTATTTGCTTTCAATATGTAGGATTCTTTGCTAATTCAACCAGAGGGATCGGTATTTTGATCCTATTTATTTCATTTTCAAAACTAAAACCTCCACTGCCTTTGTCCATTTCTCTGGTTGAAACCTCTGACTCTTTCTTCTCCAACTTATTTGTCTGAGATGATTTATTACTCGTGATTTTATTTACCAGTGTGTGTGTCTCAACTATCTTGATTTCCTTTGTTTGGGTCTCAACCTCCTTCGTTTTGGGATCCAGCGAGTCTGCCCCTTTTATTTTGTTATTATATGTCTCAGCCTCTTTTGGGGAAGGCTCGTATACTTCACCTCTAGGGATAATTTTCTTGGGTTAAAGAGTCAACGCAGGTTTGTTTTTAGACCTCAGGTTATACCTAGGTTGGACCTCAGCCATTACAGAATTGGTCTTTTCTTGACATACAGCGAAATCAGTGTTGTTTATGTCATCATCTTCATTTGATGGTTGTTGTGTGTTTAGGGACTCCTCATAATATTCTTTAGTTAAGTAAGGTTGTGTGTAGTCGTCACCCAAATTTGTCACATCTGCTTCCAAATCCTCAAAATCTTGTAGATCGTTTCCTCCTATAAAATTTTCATTTTTTAGAGGAGTTTGAATTTTTTGATCTTCATTTTTAATATGTCTTTGTGGGTTTTGAGGATTGGGGTTTATTCTGAAATCCCTCTTAATGAAAGGATCGGCCTTATATTGATCCAAATACATCTTAGAAATCTTATTTGACAACTCCTTAATTATCTTGTCCATATCATCCATTTTGTCGTATGTGGATCTATTAGACCCTGAGGGTCCCACTTGTTCCCTAAAATGTCTGGTTTCTTAGTTTCCCATTTCTACCTTAGCTTTCAACTTGCCAAAAGCCATCATATTAGGTTCGAATTCCACAGCATCATCCTGTATTCGAGTTAAGGTAGCCCCTCTCCTTTCTCTTAAGAGAAGGGAAAAATTGGGTTCGAAAGCTCCTGCGAAGGTTACCTTGGCTGCAGGTTGGGATGGTTTAACTTCAGCTGGGATCTTATTATACAGGTTGTTAAATCTTTGAATAAATTCCATAACTGTTTCCAAACTCTTTTTCTTTAAAGATCCGAACTTGGTCAAATAATACAAGTGGTCTTTCCTTTCGCCCCATTGTCTCAGGAAGGAGTCTTCTAGGGCATCGTAAGATAATATCGATCCTGCGGGTAGGCTTCGAAACGAGGTTCGTACCTGTCCTTCGAAAGTTTGAACAAACAGCTTCAAATACATTTCTTCGTACTCAAGACCTAGGATATCCACAAACTGATCAAATAAGTTTATATGTTCGGTTGCGGTCAAGTCTCCTTCCCCTGTAAATTTAGGTAAGTTTTTTATATAATTTTTAGGAAGGTCATGAAGAGGGATGGGTAGGACCAAAGGTGCATATCTCACAACCACTTTAGCGAAAAATCTGGGAGGTGGGGGGGGGCCTTGGCCTCCCATTCCTCCTCCTGGAGCCCCTCCACCTCCTAAAACTCCTCCACCCCCTCCTTCGAAAACCCCTCCACCTCCTCCTCCAGCAACTACCATCGGTACTACTGGATAGGGAAACGTTGTATTGTATAGAGGGTTCTGGAACACTAGAAGCAAATATTTAGCTTCTTTGTGAGATGAGAAAACCAAAGACAGGTGATAAGGGATGCGAGGACTTGGCTCTTTAGATTTGCAAGAAATGTAATCAGGGGAACCCGCGGGTGTGAAATCTAAGTGTATGGTATACTCTTCGAGACTCGGTGAGGTCGTGAAATCTAAATGAAGAGTCAGAGGGATATCGACCACTGATAAATTCATTGTGGGATTTTTACCTTTGTGTACGATAGAGGTTTTCAAATGGACCTCACTTTTAACCTCAGAGCTAGCTAAAGTTGGATTGATGGTTTCAAGAGGGGAACTGTGCAAAGTTGAAGGTTCAAAAGAACTCTTGGTTTTGGGTTGTGGGTACTTAAGCTAGTAGACTACAGTATTTGTCTTAAGGGAACCTCTTGCTTTCAAAAAAAATCCGGGATCGGAAATGGGAGTGGTCTATTTGCCCTCTGGGTTTTGTCTGGTGTTCCTTCAATCGGATGCCAGCTTATTTAAATGTGGAGTCGCCAAGTGAAATATAATAAAATCCTTTAGAGGGTGTTCACTCTTTGTTCACTATCAAAGGGTGAAACTTGCAAGAAATTTCGTTCTCCTAGGGAAAAAGGTTTTGTAACTTCATTCCCTGAAAATGATGCCAAAAAGATGTTGTTCCAGAGTCTGTACTTAAGGCTTAGAAAATACAGTGTCTAGGCATCTGAAATTGATTAAAGGGTAAAAAAGGGAGAAGATTCAACCTTTGGAAAAGGAATCTAAGGTTGATTTCCAGGTTGTCGTTGTCTTGGCATTCACTCTTCCAAGAAACTTTACCTTCGTAGCCCCGAGTCGCGAAGTCGCGATATCAATTAAACACTGATTAATTAAACACTTAATCTAGATTACATTTTTTCTTAACTAGATCGCATCATCGCGATATCAAGTTTTAGGAGCTCGAAGGATATGAGTGAAATATCTCGATACAGCGAATGCCGAAAGGGTGATTAAAGTTTAAAGAAAATCTAATTAAAGAAGCTAAGATAGATTAATCAGTGCATTAATACAAATATTAACGCACACCATCTATGGGTTAAATTTAAATATTTTTGCACCAAATCATGTCATGACCCGTCAAAATTTATAGCATTTATTTGAAGTGATAGGTGAAGATATTTGTTTTTATTGCTAAATATTTCTCAAAAAATGATTTGATCGTTCTGTTCGTAAGGATGTCGGGTTTTTAAAAGGTTGAGATATAGATTTCTTTCTCTCATTGTTTCAAATTCCATTTCCATTCTGCAACAACCTGGAAATCAGCCTTAGCTTCCTTTT
Source organism: Picea mariana (assembly GCA_032191745.1). Classification (NCBI taxonomy): domain Eukaryota; kingdom Viridiplantae; phylum Streptophyta; class Pinopsida; order Pinales; family Pinaceae; genus Picea; species Picea mariana. Next base: position 11,846 of record JASDQU010502397.1, read on the forward strand.
CCGAAGGTTGAATCTTCTCCCTTTTTTACACTTTACTCACTTTCAGATGCCTAGACACTGTACTTTCTTGGCCTTAAGTACAGACTCTGGAACAACATCTTTTTTGCACCGTTGCCGAGGACCGAAGTTACGAAACCTTTTTCCCTGGGAGAACGACATTTCTTGCAAGTTTCACCCTTTGATAGTGAACAAAGAGTGAACACCCTCTAAAGGATTTTCTTATCTTTCACTTGATGACTCCATGTTTAAATAAGCTGGAATTCGGTCAAAGGAACACAAGACAAAATCCAGAGGGCAAACAAACCACTCCCGTTTCCGATCTCAAAAAATTTTTGAAAGTAAGAGGTTCCCTTAAGCCAACTACTATAGTCTACCAGCTTAAGTACCCACAACCCAAGACCAAGAGTTCTTTTGAAACTTCAACTTCACACAATTCCCCTCCTGAAACCATCAATCCAACTTTATCTAGCTTTGAGGTTAAAAGTGAGGTCCATTCAACAACCTCTATCGTACACAAAGGTAAAAACCCTGCAGTGAATTCATCAGTGGTCGATATCCCACCAACTCTTCATTTNNTCCCTATCCAGTAGTACCGATGGCAGCCACTGGAGGAGGAGGTTTTTTCTCTAAAGTGGCTGCGAGATATGGGCCTTTGGTCCTACCCGTCCCTCTTCATGACCTTTCTAAAAGTTATATAAAAAAATTACCTAAATTTACAAGGGAAGGAGACTTGATCGCAGCCGAACATATAAACTTCTTTGATCAGTTTGCGGATATCCTAGGTCTCGAGCACGAAGACGTGTATTTGAGTTTTTTTGTTCAAACTTTTGAAGGACAGGTAAAAACCTGGTTTCAAAGCCTACCCGTAGGATCGATATTATCCTATGATGCCCTAGAAGACTCCTTCCTTAGACAATGGGGCAAAAGGAAAGACCACTTGTATTATTTGACCGATTTTGAATCTTTAAAGAAAAAAAAATTGGAAACAGTTATGGAATTTATTCAAAGATTTAACAAGTTGTATAATAAGATCCCAGCCAAAGTTAAACCATCCCAACCTGTAGCTAAGGTAACCTTCACGGGAGCTTTCGAACCTGATTTTTCCCTTCTCTTAAGAGAAAGGAGAGAGGCTACCTTAACCTGAATGTAAGATGATGCTATGAAAATCGAATCTAATATGATGGCTTCTAGCAAGTTGAAAGGTGAGGTAGAAATGGGAAACTGAGAAACCAAATGTTTTAGGGAACAACTGGGACCCTTAGGGTCTAATAGATCCACAGATGACAAAATGGATGATATAGCCAGGATAATTAAGGAGCTATCAAATAAGATTTCCAGGATGGAGCTGGATCAATCTAAGGCCAATCCTTTCGTTAAGAGTGATTTCAGAAGAAACCCCAATCCTCAAAACCAACAAAGACAGATTAAAAATGAAGATCAGAAAATTCAAACTCCTCTAAAAAATGAAAATTTTATAGGAGGAAACAATCTGCAAGATTTCGAGGATTTGGAAACAGATGTGACAAATTTGGGTGACGACTACACACAACCTTACTTAACTAAATAATATTATGATGAGTCCTTAAACACACAGCAACCGTCAAATGAAGATGATGGCATAAACAACATTGATTTCGTTGTATGTCAAGAAACGACTGATTCTGTAATGGTTGAGGTCCAACCTAGGTATAACCTAAGGTTTAAAAACAAACTTGCATTGACTCTTCAACCCAAGAAAATTCTCCCTAGAGGTGAAGTATACAAGCCTTCCCCAAAAGAGACTGAGACATCTAATAACAAAATAAAAGGGGCAGACTCGCTGGATCCCAAAACGAAGGAGGTTGAGACCCAAACAAAGGAAATCAAGATAGTTGAGACACACACATCGGTAAATAAACTCACGAGTAATAAATCAGCTGAGACAAATAATTTGGAGAAGAAAGAATCAAAGGTTTCAACTAGAGAAACGGATAAAGGTAGTGGAGGTTTTAGTTTTGAAAATGAGATAAATAGGATCAAAATACCGATCCCTCTGGTTGAATTAGAAAAGAATCATGCATATCGAAAGCAGATAACCAAAGTGATAGGTTGTTTAGATCAAGAAATTCAATCTGACATGATAAACTTGGAAGATGATAAGCCCAATATCACTTTTGGTCCACATTTTGAGGGTGCTAGAGACACCGTCGCTCCTTTCTATATCACCTTGAATGTGCATGATCAACTGTTGCATAACTAAATGTTAGACTCTGGGGCCTCACATAATGTGATGCCCAAAACTATTATGGATAGACTAGGCCTCGAGATCACCAGACCTTATGGGGATCTCTACTCTTTCAATTCAAGAAGAGTTAAGTGAATGGGTATGATAAAAGATTTAGTAGTCACTCTTGCACAGGTCCCAGTGAAAATCATCTTGATGGATGTAGTTATTTTTGATATACCCCCGAAGTATGGCCTACTGCTATCTAGGTCGTGGGGAGCCAAAATTGGTGGGTCTTTCCAACTAGACATGACCTATGCCACAATTCCTATGTTTGGTGGATAACTTACTCAGTTATACATGGAAATGACGCTAGCCTACACAGTGGGCGACCCTCATAATCCTAACATTTTTCCTGTTTATATTTCCGATCAAGATCTAGGAAATTGTATTATGTCTTTTGATGATGATGTAAATAGCTATGTAGAAGAGAATTGCTTAGAAAATAATGAATCAAGAAAGACATATGAAAATATGTATAGTACTAGGATTTGGAAAATGTTTTTTGATGGTGCCCTGTCATGTGAAGGAGCAGGTGCAGGAGTACTTTTTGTGGCACCTAAAAATGATTTTGTTATTCCTTTCTCTTACAGGCTCCAGTGGGATATAGACTACACAAATAACGTTTGTGAGTATGAAGCCTTAGTCTTAGGTTTGGAAGCTGCCAAGAAGTTGAACATAAAGAACCTGGAAGTTTACAGAGATGCAGAGTTGATAGTGAAGCAGCTAAATCGGGACTACCAGGCCAAGAACCCAAGATTGAGATCCTACAGAAATTGCACCTGGGACCTTATGGAAAATTTATTTTCATCAGTAAAGGTACATTTCATCTCCTGGGTCAAAAAATAGAAAGTTGATTCACTGGCCAAAGTGTCTTCAACTTTCGTACCTCCCACCTCTTTCAAATTAAAGTACCACATAGAGGTAAGGCACAAACCATCCATACCGAACAATATACAACACTGGCAGGTTTTCGAGGATGACGAACAAATCAGAAAGTTCTTGGAAATGGTAGGTGATTTCTCCAAAACCCACATTGACCAGGAGGTATGCAAGAGGGAGAGGAGCCTCAGGAGTTCTGAGAAAAAATTGCTAACCACCGCATGTTGGTTTTAAAGAATAATAAGATTCCAAAGTGACTAATCCCCCTGGAGAGACTTTTCGATCAGAATGACATGCCCTTAAAATCCACTCTGCAACCCCAACTATAAGAGGTTGAATACCGCGACGTAGGGACAAAAGAGGAGCCTAGGATGGTAAAAATATTAAAGTACCTTCCTCCTGAGGTAAAAATCAAATATAAAGACTTACTCGCGTGGTATAAAGACATTTTTGCTTAGTCTTATGAAGAACTAAGAACCTACGACACCACTGTGATCGAACACAAGATACCCCTGAAGCCTGGTGTCAAACCCTTTAGACAAAATCTTAGACAAATCAACCCTATCTTATTACCCATAGTCGAAACGGAATTTAAAAATCTCCTAGACACAAAAATAATAGTACCATTGAGATACTCCGATTGGGTAGCAAACCTGGCCCCAGTTAGAAAGAAGAATGGGGAGATTAGACTATGTGTCGATTTTAGAAATCTAAATAAGTCATCCCTCAAAGAAAACTACCCTCTACCCAAAATGGATAACATTTTAGAAAAGGTAGTTGGGGAAAATAGGATGTCGATGATCTATGGTTTCTCCGGGTACAATCAAATTTCCATAAATGAACATGATAAAGAAAAAACAGCCTTCACTACCCCTTGGGGTATATTCATGTATGATAAGATGCATTTTTTTCTAATGAATGCAGGTGCCACCTTCCAACATGCTATGGATATTTCTTTCATTGTCGAAAGAGACAAGTTTGTGGTTATTTATCTCGATGATCTAACCATTTTTTCTATATCTGACGAAGATCATTTGATACATCTCAAGCAGACTTTTGAAAAATGTTGCAGGTTTGGTCTGTCTTTAAACCCCAAAAGTCTCACTTTTCCATGCAATAAGGTAAACTCCTGGGCCATATTGTGTCTCGAGACGGAATTAAAATTGATCCTAGCAGGGTTGAAGCTATAGACACAATAAATATTCCTAGAAATGTAAAGGAAATTCAGTCATTCTTAGGAAAGATAAAATTTTTGAGGAGGTTTATCCCAAACTTTGTTGAAATTGTGAAATTGGTCACAGATATGTTAAAGAAAAAAATCAAAGTGAAATGGATAAGCAGAGGCCAAGAATCATTTGCACGCATAAAGAAGGTTATAAGAGAGGCACTTGTACTGGAAAGCCCTGACTAGCTAAAGGATTTTCTTATTTTCTTGTTCACCTCCGAACATACAATTGTCATGGTACTCCTCCAGAAAAATGAAGAAGGTTTCGAACAACCAATAGCCTTTTTTAGCAAAAGTCTCAGAGACACAGAACTTAAATACGATATAATGGAAAAAAAAGTGTATGCTATGGTGAAGGCATTGAAAGCATTCAGAACCTATGTGCTACATTCCAAGATAATTGCATATGTACCCACCAGTTCTGTAAAGGATATTTTGGTTCAATCCGACAGTGATGGAAAAAGGGGATGGTGGCTTGCCAAAATTCACGAATTTGACCTAGAGATAAAACCAACGAGATTGGTAAAGGGACAAGGTTTGGCCAAACTCTTAGCTGAATCAAATTTCAGAGATCTCGGTATAAATGGCCTACAGGGATATGAAGAGGGTGTGCACATGAGCGAGCTCGAAGAGCTAAGAAGTGCAATCAAAATCGAAGAGAAGTTTGCCTCATCATATTGGTACAAAAACATAGTGTCCTACCTAATGACCTTAAATTGCCCGAGTGACTTATCCCCATCCAAATCCAGGACACTAAAACTACATGCAGTCAAGTACCGTATATCTAAAAGTAAATTGTATTGGAAGGACCCACTTGGCTTCCTATTGATTTGTTTAGTCAAATTAGAAATAGAGAGGGTCATAAGTGAATTTCATGAAGGAGTGTGCGAGGGACATCACACTTAGAGGGTGATAGCCTATAATATCCTGAGGGAAGGGTATTATTGGCCAAAACATTTCTCAGATGTAAATGCCAAAGTTAGGGCCTGTAACCCTTGCCAATTGCTCGCAGAAAAGCATAAACTCCCAGTGCTACTTTTAGTTCTGGTCAAAACAGAAGCACCTTTTCAGCAATGGGGACTAGATTTTATAGGCGAAATTAACCCCCATTCTAGCACTCAACACAAATGGATCCTGACTTCCACAAATTACTTCACTAAATGGGTGGAGGCTATTCCAACCAGAAGGGAAACAAATTCGGTGGTGATAGATTTCCTAGAAGAAAACATTTTGTCCTGATTTGGCTACCCCCAAAAGATAGTCACAGATAACGCCCAGGCTTTTAAATCTATGGCTATGATTAGCTTTTGCCAAAAATACAATATTGTGCTTAGCCATTCCACGTCATATTACACCCAAAGAAATGGACTGGCCAAGTCTTCAAACAAGAGTCTGATAAATGTAATTAAGATAGTGTTGAACAAGAACAAAAAATCTTGGCACGTGCATTTGAAATATGCTTTATGGGCAAACTGGATAGGCACAAAAAAATCTATTGGCACCTCTCCTTTCCAAATGGTGTACGGGACTGACGTGGTATTACCCATAAACCTGGCACTTCCCATAATGAAACTGTGGCAAGACGAGAAAGAAGAACCAAATCATGTCATAATAAGGATAAACTCGTTGATCGAAGTACAACAACACGGGGTCGAAGTGGACGAAAGGTTGTAAAAATACCAAGACGACATGAAAACGTTATTCGACCATAAGGAAAAAGATAGAGAGTTTCTCCCTGGCGATTTGGTTTTGAAATGGGATGCTAGAAAGGAAGATTCAGTGAAACACGGTAAATTCGACCATATATGGTATGGACCATTCAAAGTCACAGCTCCCGAAGGAAAAAAATCATTTCTATTAGAAAGTTTGGACGGTAAAATCTTCAATGCCCTTGTCAACGTGCGTTATTTAAAACACTTTATGCAATAATTGGTTCCAAAAAAAATTTCCATTGTATATACCGGTTTGTGTTTTCTTTCTATTTCATAATTTCTCTTTGGTAAGTTTACTTTCACCTCTAATTAATTAGGTCAATAATTTTTGTAGAATTAGGGAAACAAATTTTCAATACATTCAGCTCTTTTAAAAAGCACTCTTCATGTCTACAGGATTATGGCTTGCAGCCCAAATGAACGAAAGGAGCAAACAGAAAGTCATATATCAGAGACTAAATTCGCCGAAACAGGTGATAGAAAAAAAATTTCTGTTATTTTAAAAGGAAAACGAAATGGTAAGGCAAAGGTACGAAATTCCTAAGAATTTTATTTTTTTTAAATGAAGGTCTCCAAAGTGTCGTAATGATCTCATAAATATAATGTTTTCTCTTGACTGGTGATTAAAAGAATGACTCCTTACTCTGGGCCCTAAAAATTTCACCTAGACAAAGATAGGAGGTAATTAATATAAGAAGAGAAAGTAAAGCATCTCCGGAAAAGGGTCCCAAAAGTCAGTTTTAGTCTATAATCCATGTGTTTTGAATCCCAAATCTCTCTCCGTCACACTTTTTCTATCTGCAAACATACCTTTTTAAAAAACCAAGCTTATTTCCGGGTTCTAGACATAGGGAGAAGAGATTATGTTTTAGCTTTGGAAGTTGTAAAGCAAATTTCAGAAAGTAAGCCAGTCTTCACAAACACTCAATCTCTTACTAAGCAAATTTATGCGTAGGTTGATCCTGACTCTTCTAGGTTTTTCAACAGTTTTGAAGGATTGAGGCTTGCTCAAAAGAAGGCCCCTGGAAGTAATCTTTCCCATTTTCCTTGCAGGCTAAGGTGTTTTGAAAGTGAAGGGAAGGTTGTTACCGAGTAATCAAAGTAAGTTGATAGACCTCCACTACAAATATTACATAGATACCATCCCTCATACAAACCGATTGCCCCCACTTCGTGTTCTAAAAAGTAAATTATAAGACATATGGTGAAAGGAAATTCAGAAATGATTGCCCCCATCTAGTCCAAAGAGACGATGAAAGGAAATTCAGAAATGATTGCCCTCGTCTCAGCATTTAAATGCATAAATATATTTCGAAGTGGTGAAATGAAATTCAGTAAAAAGGGACAGATAACTTCATCGGGGTACTAAACAGGCTCGTTGGCAGTGAAGCAATATCTAAGATATCTATAAGGATGTTATACATGAATCTCACTCTACTCTGGTAGTCAACTTTCTCGAAACCAGATCTACATCCTAAGTTCATACAGGGATCCCCGATTAAAAACATGTAATAAAATTTGTTTAAAGCAAGCCAAAAGCCACAAGATCTATTGGATTTCCTAAGACTGTTTTGATTGTCTTAAGGCAGACCTAAATTCAGTAACGAGAAAGAGAAATTCATGAAAGGGGTTACAGCTGAGTTTGAAATGCATTTGAGTGTTGAAAAGATTTTCATAAGTGAAAGACAAAATCTCTTCTTCCCTCTGTATCCCCTTTCCTTAAGTAAGTTTCGCAGAAGTAAAACCAATGACTCCATTTACCCAATACAAGCGCGTGGTCTACTTTTCTTCCCGTCTTGCAGGAAGACGGGATCCCTAGTTGGAGCCTATGTTGGAGCCACCTTTTTCGATTGGTTTAAATGTAGTTTTAAAATCAAAGGTTGACCTTTAAACTAGCATTTACTTCGTGATCTTTACCCACTAAAAACCTTAGTAATCCCGACATGCGAAGTAGCGAGGGTCATTATACTCCTAAGTCATTGCCTTTTAACCATTAAACGAGATTTTTTACTTTTATATGCCTCGGGATATCGCTCTTTGGGAATTACAAGTCACAAGGTTTCCAAACCCCAATGCACAAAGTCGTGAAGCATATAAAAGTAAAAAATCTCGTTTAACGGTTAAAAGTTAATGACTTAGGAGTATAACAACCCTTGCTACTTCGCATGTCGGGATTACTGAGGTTTTTAGTGGGTAAAAATCATGAAGTAAAAGCTAGTTTAATGGTCAACCTTTGATTTTAAAATTACATTTAAACCAATCGAAAAAGGTGGCTCCAACACCCACGATCGTCCTTCTTTTCCCTTCATCCTGGTGCCAACAGATGACATGAAAAGTCAAGATTTTTGAGGAGTGGTTGATACAGGACTTATGCTTCCTTTTAACAAGAGCATGAGACATATGGCTAACTTAGGAAGCATATACTTAACATTGATTATCAACAAATCTTTTCAACACATGAGGCATCAAAAAACTCTCCATAGGGATTGGAGGAACAACCAGTCAGAGGAGTAGACTATAATTAATGAGCTTAGATTTCTAAGGTCATTATAAACCCAAAAATTGGATAAAATGGACTCAATCGTTTGTGCTATGTTCAAAGGAGACATGACTGATTCTGATAGGAGATAATATTATTTTCCTGCCCGTATACTTTTTGTTTTTTTAATAGTAAAATAATTGTTATGATATAGGAAAGGAAATGAGTATCATGAGTAAGAAACTAGTTCCAAGAAATGGAACATACATATGCTCAATGCAAGGTAATGCATGCAAGGCATAGACACTCGAGGGGATGTTTCCTCTATGGGTAAAAGGTGTCAAGATGAAAAGGATATATGAAAGGCTCTCCCTCGCTTATGCTTAGAATTTTTGGGGCAAGAAGCTTATAACGAGAAAGTGGGAATCAAAATTAGTCTCAACAATGCAAGAAGGATAATGGGATGCAATTACAACTTAACCCAAAAAAATCATTTTTTCGTAGATTTAGTCCCCTAGGCCCGAAAAAGTATAAAATAATACCTAAGAGAACTCTTCTAGCCAATTGGGAATATAAGGAACTCCCAATCCTATGGAGTAACTTCTGCATGGGCACCAAATGACAAAATGGTTCTACATAGGGTACCCATGTTTGGTAAGTCGCTACCACTTAATAATGACACTTCTAGTAGTAGTGTGAAGGTTATGTGTCACTAAGAAATCGGTTCATACCTAGGTAATATGAATCATGATCATAGGAGGATGTAGAAATGAAAAGTGGGGTGAAAACCTATTCTATATGTCAGTGACGGAATATACCTATCGGATGCACAAATGAGCAATACGATGTTGGAAATATGTTAAAAAAACATGGACAAAACCACTTCAAACCATGTCTTTCACTGCGCTATTATTCCATAGGGAAAGAAAATTTGGTTTTTTTGTTTTTCAATTTGATAAAGGTAAACAAATAACATTTGTTATTTGGCTCAACTTATATATGTTATAATGGATGAATGTATAAATGTGTTTTCTTTAATTAGTTATGTGAAAAATTCAAATCTAAAATGTAATTATTATATGTATCGGATACTTGATTAGAACTTCTAGGGATGTGATTATAAGTAAGAAAATCAAAGTATCATTCCAAAATTCGTACCCGTAGGAATCGTTGAAGTAAAGTAGGATCTAGCACATGGTAACTATCATTCAACTGACATACAACTAATTGGGAATCTAGGTGAACTTCTAAAGATCAAACACCATGTGAAATAGTTTCATGTAATAGCTCTATAATGGTGCTATACTCAGCCACATTGTTCATTGATGGATCCATACAAATGCCACCTGAAAACACCAGTTGTCCCTTAGGTGAATAGATAACCCAAGCGGTGGAAGCCAAGTTCTGTGTATGACAACTAGCACCGTCTACGAATACTAAGAATACTGAAGAATTTGTTGACATCTTCCAACCAAGGGAAAACTCAATAAGCAAGTTGATGATGCAAAAGAGAAAATAAAAAAGAAGTATATACACTAATATACAAAGGTCATGTCCGAGTTTGATGGATCAAGCGTAATACATTTTAAGGTAGAGAACATTTATGGGCTCATCCAACACATTCACCTCATAATATTCTAATTTGTAGGATCCTTTTTCCATGACACATCGCACAATATAAGGATTGATCTAAAAATGAAGAAGACTTGAAAAACTTGAATAATTAATTGCAAGTGAAATGTTATTTGTTTAAAGCAACAGGATCAGTTTGCAACACATAAATTAAGGATTACTTATGCAAAATACACATAGACAGCAACATAAACATTGAACATAAACACATGTGCACAGCAATTGATAAAGGAGTTCACCCCTCTTCTGGGATACATCTCCTGGTCCAGCTTCCAATGGATCATTATTATTAATTTCTCAAAAAGTTCTCAAAAACATGTCTTACAATGCTCAAACTGTCAAACCGACTGCTCCAATGGCTTCCCAGCGTCCCAAAACCCCTGTCTGGGCTCTTTCGGCACCTCAATCGGTCGAAAAATGAGAAATATAGGCCTCCTGGAAGTCTCATTCTCCAAGCTTGTTGTCTCTGGTTCTACAATTCGTACCCCCTCTCTATGAACCTGGCTCACGCGCTCTTTTAAGCGCAAAAACCCAGCACCGGACGTAATCGCACCAATGGTGCAAACCGTAGGACGGTTAAGGGTGCGCCAGCCCCTAGCCGCCTCGGCACCTGGGCATATGGCGCATGGAACCTTGGGCTAGGCAAATGAGTGGTTAAACTGCCATAACCGTTGGAACTCCCGCACGTTAAACCATTGGTTAAATAACAAAACCCACAGGTTATGTTTCAACCCCGCGCTAATACACAACGGTATATATATGTGAACATATTACAATATACAAACTTTTGTTATATATTCGCTCCATTCATTGGACCTTACAACATGGTCATATATCGTTTCAAATAACCACGGGTCGGGGCTAAGCCCCGGCCCGACCCCCGCCCATTCATACATTGCAACGACTTTATAAAAAATGTGTTGAGTTATATGTTAAGTCACATGTCATGGGCGCATTGGTCGGACGGTTATATAAAGGTTTATATGTGGGGGGAGGTCCCGGGGTTGAACCCCGCGGACTCCCATTACATTTTATATATCAATATAAACCAAACAATATGGGGGACACGTGGCGTCCATGGATTGGGCCAAGTTTCCTCTTGTCATTTTCCACCAACCGGACACGTGTCAATGTCCTATTTGCTATCCAGCAACCAACAACAACCTACCATGTCACCATCGTACAGTCGTACGGCCCGTACAGTCCTGCCACGTCAGACTGTACGGCCCGTACGGTCCTGCCACGTCAGACCGTACGGACTGTACAGACTGGTACAGTCAACATCTAACAATTTTGCCTGTTTGTCTTGACGAACAAATCATGATATCTTCTCCATATGGACTCTATTTGAGAAAGTAAATATGCCATCAGAATCAGGAAGACGAGACGGACGCAATGGCACTATTTTCATCGCATTCGGAGCACTTTGAAAATTGAGCAAAATTTGATCCCCTGATCACACCTCCCCATTGGTAAGCTTTTGGACCACCAAAAGACTATCTCAGTCTATGTGAAGATGATGGTATAGTTCCCTCACCCTTCCAACCTCAATCCACTTGGCCTTGCTTGGATTTGTCCCTTTAATACCAATTCACAAATACTCCACATTTCCTCGATTAGAAGTTCTCATTCTCCTGTCAAGGATGGTGTCTTCCTGCAGTTCTGTTAGATACTCTGGAGAGAAATCATCAATGGAAGGAATCTGAACATGCTCTCCTTGATCATCAATCAATGGAGGCTCACACAACTTCAAATTCTCAACATTAACAACTACATACATCTGCATATATGGAGGCAAATCTAAACGAAAAGCATTGTTACCAATCTTGTCGACAATTTTGAAGGGACCATATCGAATTGGTTTCAACTTTTTACCTTCTCCTTTAAGCCTCTCCTTGCTGATGTAAATCCATACTTCATCACCAACTTCGAAACTGTGATCAACACGATGCTTGTCATGTCTCGCTTTTTACTTGGCCTGACTATTTTCCAACTGCTCTTGCACCACCTGATGTATCGACTAAATTTGTTCAATGAACTTCTTTGCCCGATCAATATCATATTGCCCATCAATAAAAATATCTTTCCCAAAGATGAAATCTAAAGGCGACTTGGTAAAGTAGCCAAAACATGCCTCAAATGGCGACGATTGAGTCGAAGAGTGCTTAGCTCAATTGTACGCATGTTGAACGTAGTGTAAATGTTCATCCCAAAGCTTAGGATGCTTACTACAATCAGCACGAAGAAGATGTACCACTGTACGATTCACCACCTCTGTTTGACCATCTGTCTGCAGATGAAAAGTTGTGCTCTTTTTCAACTTGGTGTCCATGAGTGCC
>JASDQU010502397.1:26052-70309 GCA_032191745.1 Picea mariana
AAATTTTATATCAATATTTAATGAAGGAATTTGTGAAGGAGTTTTACCATGCCCATTGGGAAGATTTTTCGAACTGGTAGAAGAAGAAGATGATGGAGGAGAGGGTGGTGGAGAAGCACCATTCCCTCCATCTCTATTTGGAGTCTTGTCACCACCGCCTCCCTTATGCATTGAAGGGTTAGAGCCTTCACCCTGTGACATCATGTTCTATTCCATCATGACCTTCATCATATCTCTCAACTGTATGATAGTCTACCTGAAATCTTCCTCTTCAGCCGAAACACGTTCATGATCTTCTGCATGAGCCATTCTTGGTGAATGTCTCTCTGCAACTTGAGGTGAATGAAACTGCTTCCTCCTTGTCGGATAAGAACTTGGCTCCACAAGTTGACCTTCTCCTCTTGTGAGTTTCAACCTTGTGAGCATCAAAAACAAAACTTGCAAACAATCAAGTCTTCAAAACCAGTTCTCTAATACCAACTTGATCTAAAAATGAAGAAGACTTGAAAAACTTGAATAATTAATTGCAAGTGAAATGTTATGTGTTTAAAGCAACAGGATTAGTTTGCAACACATAAATTAAGGATTACTTATGAAAAATACACATAGACAGCAGCATAAACATTGAACATAAACACATGTGCACAGCAATTGATAAAGGAGTTCACCCCTCTTATGGGCTACATCTCCTGGTCCAGCTTCCAATGGATCATTATTATTAATTGCTCAAAAAGTGCTCAAAAACATGTCTTACAATGCTCAAACTGTCAAATCGACTGCTCCAATGGCTTCCCAGCATCCCAAAACCCTTGTTTGGGCTCTTTCAGCGGCTCAATCGGTCGAAAAATGAGAAAGATAAGCCTCCTGGAAGTCTCCTTCTCCAAGCTTGTTGTCTCTGGTTCTACAATTTGTACCCCCTCTCTATGAACCTGGCTCACACGCTCTTTTAAGCGCAAAAACCCAGCATCGGGCGCAACCGCGCCAACGGTGCAAACCGTAGGATGGTTAAGGGTGCGCCAGCCCCTAACCGCCTCGACACCTGGGCATATGGCGCATGGAACCTTGGGCTAGGAAAATGAGTGGTTAAACCACCATAATCGTTGGAACTCCCATGCGTTAAACCATTGGTTAAATAACAAAACCCATGGGTTATGTTTCAACCTCGTGCTAATACACAACGGTATATATATGTGAACATATTACAATATACAAACTTTGGTTATATATCTGCGCCATTCATTGGGCCTTACAACATGGTCATATATCATTTCAAATAACCACGGGCCAGGGCTAAGCCCCGGCCCGACCCCCTCCCATTCATACATTGCAATGACTTTATAAAAAATGCGTTGAGTTATATGTTAAGTCACATGTCATGGGCACATTGGTTGGACGGTTATATAAAGGTTTATATGTGGGGGGAGGTCTCGGGGTCAAACCCCGTGGACTCCCATTACATTTTATCTATCAATATAAACCAAACAATATGGGGGACACGTGGCGCCCATGGATTGGGGGACACATGGTGCCCATGGATTGGGCCACATGTCCTCTTGTCATTTGCCACCAATCGGACACGTGTCAACGTCCTATTCATTATCTAGAAACCAACAACAACATGCCACGTCACCATCGTATGGTCATACAGCCCATACGGTCCTGCCACGTCAGACCGTACGAACTGTATGGACTGGTATAGTCAGCATCTAACAATTTTTCTTGTTTGGCTTGACGAACAGATCATGATATCTTCTCCATACGGACTCCATTTGATAAAGTAAATATACCGCCGGAATCAGGAAGACGAGATGGACGCAATGGCACTGTTTTCGTCGCATTCAGAGCACTTTGAAAATTGAGCAAAATTTGATCCCCTGATCAAGGATTGTACCACATGGGTTTGAACTTTCCTTCCCCAACAGTTCCTTGGCTTGGTCATAAAGGAGAACCAAGTCATCGTCAGTGTATTGTTGGGGATAAACAAGCTTATCGTATTGAACCTTAACACGTCATTTATTCACTCTAATAGTCGTAGAGGCATCTCGACAATTCTCATCGAGGTGCTCTAGGTGTACGAGGCATTCATCGAGATGGGTCATGTTAGGTAGGAGATCGATTTCCAACTTAAGGGAAGGGATTTTGCATTCAATAGGAATAATTGACTCCATGCCATGTACTAACTGAAATGGTGAGAAACCAGTGGAAGACTTTACCATGGTTTGGTATGCCCAAAGTGAAGGGTAAAGCATCACATACGAGTTAGATTTACTCTGACTGACATTTTTTTTCAAAATGGTCTTTATATATTTATTCACAACCTCTACTTGTCCATTTTCCTAGGGAAACTTAGGGGAAGAATGATCATGTGTAAACATGAGTTTCAATGCCAACTCTATCATCATCTCATTTTGGAAGTGGCTTCCATGATCAAGGACAATATCTTTTGTTATTCCAAAGCGATTTATAATCTAATTGAATATGAAAAATGTTGCATTCTTACCATTGGATTTAATGGTAGGCATGGCCTTGGCCCATTTAGTAAAATAATCCACGGCCACGATAATATGTTGGTGACCCCCAGTCAAGGTTGGGTTGCATTCCATGAAATATACCCCCCACTTGGTGAAGGGATTGAAGGTGAAAACTGGGTGAAGAGGGGTTGGGTGTGAGCACATTTTTTGAGTGAACACCTAGCAAGGTTGACACTTCTTAAATTCTTCATTGCAATCTTTAAAAATTGACGGCCAAAAATAACGGGCTCGCAATATCTTTTGGGTTGTCGTGAGATTGAATAAATGACCACCACATGCCCCACTGTGACAGTCATTGAGAACAGAATCAGCCTCATCATGAGTCAAACAACGATGAAAATTAGTATCCACCCTTCAACGATACAAAGTGTCACTGATAATAAGGTAGTTTTTAGCTTGATGATGTATACATCGTCAATCGTCTCTCGACATATGTTGGGGGAGCTTCACGGTTTGAAGGTAGATTAAAATATCTTTGTACCTTGGGTCCAAATATGAGTTAAGGAAGATATTTTCATCTCCAAATGAATCTTCATGAAAAATATCCCCATCCATTCTAGGGAAGTCTGACATCAGTTCTGCAAAAACTAGTGATTTCTTGGATTTCATAGAAGCAAAATTGAGATCAAATTCTTGCAAAATAAAAATCCACTTATTGTATTTCCCCCCTATTATATTCCTAGTAAGGACTTATTGAAATGGATTTATATCTACAACCACAGTAGTTTTGCAGAGTAAGATATAATTTTGTAATCTTTGAACCGCATGTACAGCGGCCAAGCCTAGTTTCTATACATGAGAGTATTTGAGTTCATGACCAACTAGATTTTGACTAAGGTAGTAGACAATGTGCACATGGAGTTCATCATCCTCCTAAAAAATTACCATACCAGTCATCCCTTTGAACACAGTGATATAAAGCAAAAAATCTCTATTGTAGTTCGAGGACTTCAGTAGAGGCGTCGATACCAAGGCTTTCTTAAGAGCATCGAAGGATTCTTGGGCTCACTCATCCCATATGAATAGAGTGTCCTTCTTCAAAATATGCATGAAACCTTTAGTTATATTGGCATATTTAAATATGAAACGACTCAGGAATTTATCCTTCCCATGTAAACCTTGAAGTTGTCGAATGTTGCACGGGAGAGGAAATCGAAGTATTGCCTCAACCTTCATAGAATCCACCACAATCCCATGGTTAGAAACTATGAATCCTAAAATACAACCATACTTAACGCAAAATATGCACTTGTGAGGGTTCAACTGAATGTGATATAATGGCATCTCTCAAATACTAGTTGAAGTTGAGTCGAGTGATCTACCCTCTTATGAGAGTGAGCAACAAGATCATCTAGGTAAGCTTCGGTGATATGCTTAAGATCGTGAAACACAAAGTTCATGGGGCATTGAAAGGTCGCTCCGGCATTTTTAAGACCAAAAGGAATTTTTTGGTATGCAAAGGTACCCCAAGGACAAATAAACTTCATCTTGTGTTGATCCTCGGGTTTGTTTTGAATTTGATTATAACTAGAAAATCCATTCATAAAGAAAAAGACTTCACTACCCACACACTCGTCAATAATCTGGTCAATAAAAGGAGTGGGCAAGTTATCTATAGAACAGGATTTGTTTAGGTCCCTAAAATCTATACATACATGGGCGGTTCATTGCTTTTTATCTAAGGGAATGGGGTTGGAAACCCATTTGGTCAAGGGAACTGGGTAGATGAATCCAGCATTGAGTAGCTTCTCCACCTCTGCCTTAATAGTGGGGACCTTCCTAGGATTAACAGCTCTAAGACGTTTCCGAAAAGGTTTAGCATTCAGATAAGATTTAATTTCATGCTAAAAAATGTTGGGGTCAATCCTTGGCATATCTCTATATGACCAATCAAATACATCTCAGAATTATTTGAAGAGATCGGTGTAGATATAAATTTCCTTAAGCGAACAATTTGCACCAATATATACATTTTCAATTTTACCAGGGGTTCAAGAGATGTTGATCGCAACATTAGGAGAAATGTTCGCCATGTTTCCTTCTGCATAAATACCATGTGTATCTAACATAACCATAGCGTGACCGACCATCTCACTCAGGGTGGACCTAAACTCATCATGTTCAATCCTAACAATATCCAAGAGAAAATAGGATCGATGATGCATATCATCCCAAGGCTTATTAGGACCAGACCGAGCCTTTAAGATGGCTTCATCCGAGCATAAATTATCTTCAAGGAAATTATGTGAACAAGATTATTGGACAACGCATATGGGATCTAATATGGAATCCACCTCGTTCTTCCGTCAGGAGGAAGGATCTTGGCCAGTAGTAGCTTCTAGAATAGCCTGATACGCAAATTACACTACAAACAATGGCATTGCCATCCCTATGTGTGAATGACCTTCGTACTACATAGTCGGGGAAGGTAGGGTCCAAGGGTTGTTTAAATACAAAGTACGAAAAGGAACAGACCTCATCGACATGAAGACTCACCGGAGATGGAATTAATATATGAAATCAATGTCATGAAATAAAAATTTCCCATCAATAAGGAATACATCCTGACACCAACATTCTCAGTTTCCTACTGAAAATTACCAATAACGGGGACCAAAGGACCCACCGATGCATTAGGACTAGGATATGAAAAGGACAATTGGTCGATCGTCACAATATTTCCTTCATGAGGAAATCATAGAATAAGTCCAATGGTTGTGATAGCATAAGTCCAATTACACCCTAGTAGTATATTGTAGTCGAGAGGCACATCAACCACCTCGACCTCGACCTCCAGATTATTTCCACCTAAATGGACCGAAAAAGAAGGAAGGATATTGAGGGGTATAAAAGAACACCCATCGAATGCAGTCAACATAGTCATGGATTGAGATAGAGGCAGAGAGTCAATAGCTTTCCAACAAGATAGAGACATCATGGATGTTGAAGCACCTTCATCAATTACAGTACGTTTGATGGTAACTTTCATGTACTCCACATGGATTTGAAAGGCTACGTGGTAAGGTAAGCGAGGCTTAATGTTTGTGACATTAAAATTGATAACCTTTGAACCACATGGGTCTAGAGCTCCTAACATAGATAAAAAGGAATTCCTCTATGAAGGACATATCTAGAGCACCTCCAAAGATGACATCACACATGGGGTTTGGCCCAAATCATCGACAATCGAGTAATTTTTGGTGACTCTGGCATTAGGATTATGGGAAGAGTTATTAAGTACTCCTTTCAGAATATGAGGTAGAGGTTCTGGTTTATAAATATGCAAAGGCATTTCTGAAGAAGGCGGAGGCTCTGGACCTAAAAAAATCTGGGAAGAACCATAATCGTGAGATCCAGTGGGTACATCAATATGAGACTTAACCATATTGATGCATATATGGCCACCATCATGTGCCAAAGGGTTTTGACTCCTACTCGATGCAATTCCAGTGTTAGAGGTCCCCAAAATCATATTTTGGTTATGTAGAAATGAGTTAGTTAGCACGGCAAGTTGTTGCACAATGAGCCTTGAGGATTCCTTGATTTCGGGGCACAAGTGGGTAAGATGATCATCTTTAAAAAGTTTACAAGGAAACTTCACCTTCCTCTTTTCTTTCTTTCCCTCACCATCATTATTATTCAATTTATCATTATTATTGTTGTCCTTGGATTTGTTATTATTATTCTTCCCACCCTTACAATTATTACCACGTCCTTTCCTATTGTTCCCTCTTGGTTTCTAGTTACCGTTTAGGTTCGATGACAACTGCATAGAATGAACATTTGCTGGTAGAGTGGTGGAGGAATAAGCCTTAGTTTGTCCTGCTATAGACTGGTTAAGAGACAATTCTTCCAGTTGGTTCATCCCTTGGTCTGTATTCTTATAATTTTCGGAGCCTACAATGCCATCGGCATGAGGCCCAGGCCTTTTTCTAGGATCATAATTTGGTCGTGGTGCGTCAGGGAGAATTTTGTAAAGCATCCCATATTGAGCATATATAAGTTCCAATTGTTGGGATCTAAAGATGGCTTCTTGCTTAGTGGTCACTCTGGATGTAAAAACATCCTTTGAAATATAAGGAAACAAATACTTGAGGAACCATTCTAATAGAAACTCTTAAGTAATGTGGACTTTAATCAACCTCTTATGTCTACGCCACTCTTGAATATGATCAAAAATATGGGTGGCTTTATCTTGTCGAAGAGTTGACAAGAGTTATAGGCCGACATCATAATGAACCAATAATTGGAAGTGATTGAGAAAAACCAATACCATTTGACTAAAAGTTTTGTAGGTTCCCCTAGGTAGCTCGTTGTACCACTTCACAACGACCCCAACGAGGGTGCATTGAAATAGCCTCAAATGAATAGAATTGTCATTAAGGGAGTTATATGAGAACCATAAGTGAAAGGTAGTTACATGATCACCTGAGTATTCACCATTATTGCCTTCAAACTTTGGAATATCAGAAGGAAGCTTGGTGGGGATGGGGGGCCATGACAAATCATGATGCACAGGGTCATTCAACAATTTTGACAAGACTGGAAGATTCAACGTGACTAGAAAACGGAGTTGTGGTTGCGGAATTTGAGCCCATGCCCCTAGGAAAGATTGGGTTTGAGAGACTGTGGGCCAAGAAGGGTTCTGGTATACACCATGTCCCTTATCGGTGGGATAATATCCTCCTCCCAACTAATTCATGAAAGGTTGTAAGGGAACCATACCCATAGAATCCACTTGTGAAGTGAAAGAGACATGGTAAGGATTATATATTTTTCCCCTAGAGGAAGGAACTTTGTGTTGGGAGTTTCCCATACCGTAAAATTGAATCCCTATGGATGGAAAACTAGAGGACAGAGGGGATTTTTCCATAGTAAAATTGTTTTTAGGAATCGGCATGGAGGAAGAGGGAATGAAAAACGGAATATAGGAAGTAAATTGACCGCCTATTTGAGCACTTCATTCTGGAGCATTGAAGATAAGATTAGGCCCAAATGAAGGAGGATTCCAACCTCCAACCCTAGGAGTCATTTGAGGGATATGACCCCCACCAAACAAGAAAGGAACATAAGGATGCATCGTGCCCCTAGACCCAAAACTAGGATTCATATTAGTCATCAAAACAGAGGATGAGAAGTGAGATGTCATGTCAGGCATACCAAAAGAGAAAGTATTAGAGGTCAAAGTTATTGACTAAGTATTATGATTCAGAATACCGTATGGGAATACAAAATAATTTGTTCCCATGGGTTGAGCAGAGCTCGTGGGTTGGGTAGAATTATATGAGGGGGCCTCTGGCATCCAAACCACCGATGAAAAGAGAGTCGAGGGGACCCCACTAATCACAAAGGATATGGGAGTCAAAGGGCTTCCTGAGACATTCATATCTGACTCAGTACTCATGGTAGGACGATCACGATCCTGGGAGGTGGAGATATATATACCACACTTATTAAATCTACGACATTTAGAAGGTGGATTCGATAAAGGATCAATATGTGGTGGAAACTTCAAAATATGAAGAGACTGGTGAGGAGGATGGTCTTTCTCCATGATGACTCAAAACTTGAGATATAGTACAAAATCCTAAGGCCGACTAATAATCAAAGAGCACACTCCTAAATAAATAAAAAGGTCAATGCACACAAACAAGATATGATGTTTGAAAGGGACTTCACAAACTAAAGTAGGTATGCCTTGCCTAAGAGGGGCATGAGACTCTTCAATAATAGAGTGGACATGTCAGAATCGGTTATTAGGACCCTCATAGGCTTCACATCACAGTTGTTCAGATCCCTTCGGAGAAAAAATCCTCCATAAATTTTGTGTGATGTTCGATCGCTATCTGACTCAAGGTACCTACAAGAAACCTATGTGGATACCTATATCAAGCAACTAGAATCACCACAATATAACCAATGCACAGGCGAGCAGTCACAAGTCCAATCAATCGTATGGGTAGGGTAGAAAATCCTGAAATCTTGAAATCATCACCTCTCAAGGAGGTAAAGGCACTAGCAATACCCCCAAATACAAATAGAACCCTAGAAATATATCTGACACTAGGAATGTATTAGAGGGTTATCTTTGCAACCAAATTTGCACGACCTCGTGCTTAACTACGATGTGAGTGGAGCCTCTTGACGTCACCAATTACAGAATGGGTTTCACCACTCCCTAGTCAAACACATACATTTAAGCTTTATAGCCTTTGAGAATTTTACTCCCAAAATACTGTTCCAAGGCCCTAGGTCCTATACTTGTCTATGTACCCTGAAAAATAAAGTCATTTCTAATCAATTTTAATTATTCAACGTTAATTTTAATAGTTTCTACTTACTCAAGAGGCGTGATCATGAAACTGATGGTATTATGACTCAGCATATATAAAAAGAAGAAAATGTAAAAACATTGCTAAGTACTAGTCTTGATTTTCAATGAGATGGTATGCTTCTAAATGTTGTTTCTAAGATGCAATCTCTACAATTTCAATGAACTTCAATCTTTCCTAATATTCCAAAACTAATGTAAAGTATCCAAAAGTGAAAATTTCATAAATAAAATGCAAGAAAGCATTTTTTTGTATTTCCGACATAATGAAAAGAAAAAGAAAGGACTGAATAACAACCTCACAGGTAGACCCTACTGCAATCAAAAGGAGACAAGCCAAGAAGGATACCAAGAAGTAACTACCCATACCAATGTGCAAGGACAAAAAAATGACAAGAATGACAAGAAAGGATTTATCCCAAAGAATTCACCAATAAAACGACTTCCTATCACTATGTATGCACTTAACAATCAGAAAATGGACCCAAGAAGTCTCAGCAACCAGCAAAACTCACCCAACAAACACCAAACTCAGCCAAAAGACTAAAGAGATAGTGTTCCCGACTTTTCATAGAACAACTCGCGTATGTACGCGCCCTAAAGGAAGGCAGCCCACATATATACATGCCTTATCAATGGAAAGATCATGTAAGTCAAGGAAGACACTGCCTAGACAAGGGTTAGGCCAAGAAACTCAGATACAAGGAAAAATATAGGTTTTCAAGCAACATATGACAGAGAAACTCAGAAAAATAGAGAGCAAATCAAGGAGAAAAACACCCAATACCCCAAAAAGGAGATATCCCCAGCGGAGTCGCCAATTTTGTTACAAGAAAAATATATCTATGGATAAGGAAAAACCACAACAGATGAAACCACACCCAGAAATCAACTCTAATCTTAAGTATGCTATATAAATGAAATGCTAACAAGAGAAGGCTAGGAGCCTACCTCATCCGAACATCTGAAGAATACCATTGTTGAGCACACAACCCAAATATTTATCCCTGCAACTTTTTCTCAACAACCAAGATATGCAAGAATGTGGTAATGATATATAATGTTAGCATATAAATTAGCATAATCCATTAACATACATAACAAATACACCCATGGAAAGCAATACAAATATTTGCAAGATATCAATTGGACGAGAAAAGAGTATTTATATTAATGTAATCAACAGAAGTACATAGGTGAAAAAATTTTGTAACGGCACATATTGGAATCGAGAAACTAAGTCTCTCCAGTTGGGCCTCCACAACTTCAATCCTCCACAAAGGAAATCTCACATGTAGGATTCAATTAAGTTCTCCATCAGAAGATAGGAAGAGCTTGGGGGAT
The DNA here is from genome assembly GCA_032191745.1 of Picea mariana. Classification (NCBI taxonomy): domain Eukaryota; kingdom Viridiplantae; phylum Streptophyta; class Pinopsida; order Pinales; family Pinaceae; genus Picea; species Picea mariana. The sequence continues at coordinate 36,259 of JASDQU010502397.1, forward strand.
GAACACAAGAAGTTCATACTTTCAAGGACAAAGGGATGCAAACTCAATTGAGGTGAAATTTCTTCAGAGTATCTTTTCTCTCAATATGATGATTAATTATGTATATCCAAGGCTTGGATATGGCTCAATTTATATCCTCCAAATGGAATTGAAGGGTTGAGTCGGAGCATTTCTAGTATATGTAAGGTCAAGGATCAAGGATCCCATGGCATGGCATGGAAACCCGACATGTTTTTTTTATTTTTTGAGTGCCAAACCCGATGTACATGGGCTATAATGGAGCATCATGTGTGCGTACACAAGTTTCCTACCTAGTAGGTCACGTACATTGATAAAAATGTGTAATTGTAGCTCCGGAGTGATAAAAAAAAAATGGAAATGAAGTCTGCAGAGGGAAATGGAAGGCCATCAAAGAAAGATGCATGGAGTGTGGTAAAATATGCTATAACAATGTCACTTGAACTAGGAGAATTTTAAACATCACGACAATCCAAATCAGCATAAATTAATTTCAAATTATCCATGTGTGTGGAAGAATTCATTTAAGTGTGTCTAGATTTTCTTCATTGACAAAATGATCAACTTTCAATTTTTTCTCCATAGCTCCTTCCTCCATTTCTTGTGATGGGAAAGAAGAGAGATGATAATGAGAACCTCACATAACCATCGGTGTGATCTGAAGTGTCCCATTATCAATAGGAAAATACTCCTCTTCAATATCTACGGAAAAATATGAACTTGAATTTACAACACAAAAGGTCTATTTTTCATCACAAAGAAAGAAAGGGGGAATGGAGTGATGAGAGGATACATATATTTATTTCAGAAAATAATTCTCTATCTGATCTATATCCCCAACTATAAATAAATATCCATACATATGAAGTCCATCTAAACCATTAGCATTTCCAACTTTTTTATTTAAATCCAAATCAGCATGTGAAGAAAGATTAAAATGTGATTTATATTCTTCATCCATTGATTTGTGTGTTTCATTAATAAGAGAAACTAAAAAGGATATAAAATAATTGTTAGAGGGCCTATCATACAAAGGAAATCTATAGAAAAGATGAGTAAATCTGGTAACAAAATCTTCAAGAGATTCATCTCTGTTCTCCCCAAGCTCTAAAATTTCTACACACAAATTATCATAATCATAATTCTCAAAATCATGCAAAACTTTACGCACAAATTGTTCCCATGTGTGAATAGAGGTGCCTGCAAAATTAAGAGTGAAAATCCTGCAAATGACATGACCATTATTAATATTGTGAGAACCAAAAAAATTCTATAATTTAAAAGTGTGTTCAGATGCAGAGATTTCACTCTCGCCATCAAATTTAAGTTGTGACAAGAAATGTAAAATCTTTTTAGGAGATTTGGGAGGTACAGTACCAGAAAAACACCTCCATAAAGAGATTTTGGATGGAGCCATTAGTAAATTAAAACAAAAATTACCAAGAATGACTCCACGGGCTCAGCCTGTCATCTGGCCCTCCTTCTAGCATCATTTCTGTTGATGGGTCCAAATGGCATATCAAATAGATAAGGGAGAACGCTTGATGGAAGGTCACAATCAGACTTACTCTCGTTTGGTGTAGTGTTTCCTACAAGTTTATGGGACTCATTGCCACTCATAATTAAAATAAATAAAATGGGAAAGACAACGGACTTCCCCCCAAAGAGTTTTATTTAGTCCTAAGGCTAATAAAAGTAAAAGAAAACTAATTCAATCCTAGCTAACTCTAATCTATCCCAGGAGAAAAACTAGAAGAGTGAGTACAACGAGAAATAATATCATTAGAATCAGAAAAATTCATGTATGCTAATGATATGTGATAGCAACAATGCTTCAAATACACAGACAATTAGTTGTGCAATACATCTATAACATAATTTATGTACCCGCAAGGAAACAAGTGATAGCATAAGCAGACATAACAGAGTGCAAAAAAAATTCATACAATGGAATCTTGTCTACTCAAGCATAAGATAAATGCATAAAGAATAGTCTCATATACACATCAAAATCACCAATTTTTGAAATTCCTCCTGCTCTTTATTACTCAGAAGTAATAGTACCATGTTTTGTTACAAAGGGGAAAAGTCTCTCTTCTATCCTATCAGTTCTCTTCTATAAAACAAAAGAGAGACTCTTCATCTCTCATGACCATTCATTTCATTTTCCCCTAATTTTGTCTTTTTTACATTTCAAATTTATTTTGCATTTAAAAATGTATATATGGGAGTTACAAATGGGAGTTGAAGAGACTCATGGGTGGTTACATTCTCCCTATGGAAGTTTACAAATGATATCTATTTAAATTTATTATTCACTCTACTTATTGGGTCGTTCTAGGTGTTTTTGGCTCAGGTCTACTGAAAGAGATTAATTTGAACTATTATCCTCTGTCTCAACTTTCCATCAAGCTATTGTTGGCTCGATTTCGTTGTCTATGGCTTGCGATATAGTTGTTTGAAGTTTGCACAGTGGGTTCTTCATTTGAATTTGGGTTCCTTCTGTGTTTTTCATTTTTAGACCTTCTCTACTCAGCATCAGCCAACACTTGTTATCCCAACATATTCTTCTCCCCTCCTTCTTTCCATCGATCCCTCATGGACTTGATTTCGTTACTCGTAGATCTAGATATGACTATTTGAAGTTGGTATGGCTAATTTCCCCCCCAAATCCATGGCGTTTATTTTTCTCATTTTCTAATGTCTTCTTTCAGTTGTTCGTCCTAGAGACCTATACCATTGTTTTCCTCTATCTGATACCTTTTAAATGAGGTGTCAATGGGCATCATTCTGACACTTGTAGAAATGTTATGGTTGTTTGAAAATAGTCACTTGGCATTCATTGATCGAGCCTGAGGGTTATTCTAGACCATTGATTTTTGAACCTGCAAAGAGAGGAATCCCACCTGCATAAGAGATTGGTACTTAGTGATGAAATGGCCTGGACCCTATGGATAGTTGGAATAGAACCTAAGCGACATGGGGCCGATGACTTGTAGCATGATTTTCTCTAATTTTACCTTTTTTGAAATTAGGAAAATAATGAAAAATGAAAAATAATACAATGAAAAATAAAAAATAAAAAATAAATATTATTTACAAAGTTAAAAACAAAATTTACCCGTAATTAATCAAAAACAATATTTACAAAAATTAACCTATCCCCCACTGGATTTGAACCTGTTAACTTTGAGGATGAAACACATGTTTTTAACCATTAGGCCCATTCAAGTTTGTTGTTAATCTTATTTGCAAGAAACTAAAAATTCATGGAAAACTAAAAATTCAATTAAATAAATTAATAATAAAATAAAATAAATAAAAGAATAAAAAATATTAAATCAAATAAATAAATAAATCAAATAAAAATCAATTAACAAATAAAATGAAATAAAAACAAATATAAACAAAAAATTAATTAATTAAATTAAATTAACGAAATAAATATAAATATAAACCAAAAAAATAAAAATAAATAAATAAATAATTATAATACATTCCCCCTCCCCTCATCGTCATCGGGATTTTCTAGCTCGTGAGCTCTCACTCTATTCAATTATTCCCAACCCGACGACTACCTTACTCACTTCATCGACAATCATAATGCACGAACTTCTAAAACAATATATCAAATAATATAAAAGGGCACACACATTTTAAGGGATATTTAAATAATTTTTTCATTAAAAATATTATTAAAAATATTATTAAAGGTACATTTTAAGGGATATTTAAATAATTTTTTAATTAAAAATATTATTAAAGGTACGTCGTTGTCGGGAGTGTGTTATGTGAGAGCATTGAGCTATTGTAAAATCGTCAATATTTTTATTTATTATCATTTAATTAATATTTTCATGCAACATTAAAATATTATTCTCTGCAAGTTAAATAATTTCCATAAATCCCTATAATATAGGAAATCCCTATTGTTTTAGGAAATCCATATATTATAAGGAGGCCTATAAAATAGGACCTGGGAATAAGTTGATGTGGGAAAGGGGAAAATAGTAAGGGTAAACTATATACACTTTAGGTTTTTATAAAAATTATAAAAAAATTATTAATAATGAAAAGTGAAAATAAAAACGTAAAAATTAAATTAAAATTAGAAATGTGATTTGTTTTTTATTATCTATTTTTTATGGAAAATGTGTACATGTTAATTAGGTTAGTTTATAAAATATGTTTAGTTAACAAAAATAATTAAAACTACAATAAAAATGCATTTAAATAAAATACATAAAATATAAATATTTACAAAATAACACAATAAATTAAAATTAAAATTAAAATAAATCAAAATCAAATAACATAATACGAAATTAAAACAAAATATTTATAAAAAAATAATTACAAAAAATAATAAAATAAAAATAAAATAATATATTTACAAATTAGGAAAATTTAGAGAAATTTAGACAAGTCAAGGTTCCATGCCCCCTAGGTTCCACTGGTGAGAGTTTCACAACTATGGGACAAAATTTAGAAAAAGGAACATAGGGTAGGATTCATGAAACTGCATGCTATGGAGAGGACTGAGGATAGGTGTGATTGAGGATGCGGTGATTCGACTGAAATGAAGGGGAAGTGACAAAGGAGAAAGGACAACGCTACATGCGATGATTTAATGTTGCATGTAGCGACAAGCAGAGAAAGAAGATCGATGCTAACCCAACATAGGAAACAATCTAGTGCACTCAATATGTGTATCTCAGAGGGAGGAATAGCTCGGATCACAAGGAGAGGGAGTGTCATCAATTCCAGGAAAAGTTCCTTACATCGAACACTATGGGTGAATGCAACAGATAACTAACAAGCATCATGTGACAACTCAACAAGGACTCGTGATCAAGAGCGGGAATGGGATTTTGGCGTGGGATTTGTTGAAAAGGTAATACCAAGAGAGGTCCCAGTATAACATAATCTGAAGAGGTTCAAGGGTAGGCTCACGGGGAGCATGGATCCAACAACCTCGGGGGCTTCGGACCTCGAGGAAACTGCAAGAAAATTTAGTTTGCTTCTCGATAAGGAGAATCCATGGCAAAAATCAAGGTCAAGGGTGTGGACAAGGATCAAGAGATTCCATTGTAGGCCTCTCAAGGATAGAGCAATCACTTGAATGAAGTGTCTCTGCAAACCTACTCCTACAAAACAAAGGAATGAGATCAGCCATATGATTAAAAGAAGACATGTCAATACGATAAAAAAAATATATTCCCTACCTTTAAACCAATTTATAAGAGAGTGTTAGGTTTATTCAGCAATAACATGGTGAATATAGATAAGTGTTTTGAAACTACATTTGCGTAGTCTCAACTCAAAAGAAGGATCATCTAGTATGAGATTTACACTTAGAGTTAGAAATGGGTGAGTAGAATCTGCATGCTAAATCATAAAGATGAAAACATGAAGCACAAACATGCTAGCAGAAAGATGCATAGTTTGATTTAGTCAATCAGGACATGCAATAGAACAAACCATGCAACCACATCATATCACTAGGAACTTAGGATTCAGCAAAAGGTCAAAATATGACATATCAATTCCATCATACAAATGTCGACAAAAATTTCATAGGTTAAGAGACAACATGAAGAAATTTGAAATCATCAGATCAAAAGAAATAACCAACACCATGTTAAGTTCCAAAGTCCTGAATACAAAATACTACAATAGTACCAAAGATACATGAATACAATCACCACACCAGATATATGGAACAATATAGAAAACCACCACTTTATTATATCAAAACCCTTAGGGTAGGGAAAAACCATACAATGGATCCTATTATGGAAAGGATCCTCTCATGTTCACTTGCCTCTTTGAGGGGGCATCCTCCTAATGAGCTTCAGCTCCAAATACAATACTTCTCTTCATATTCCATTACATTGTTTGAACCCCTTTATATCACCTAAGAACATCTAGAAGGGGAATATTCTAGAAGCAAAACCTTCTAAGAAGTCTTCTTACATTTATTATATCTGACTACCCATTTATTATATCTAACTATCATAGTGGGCCTTATTTAATAATATAGTGGACCTAGTCCACCTTACATTGAATGGCCTCCACTACCTCTCTAGCTACCTAACATTCCATCCCCCTTATGAAATTGTTATTCTCAACGCTTGTTATGAGGGTGGACAACCATATACCAGGGTCCCGTGGATAATTGTGGACCATAATGTTGAAGAAGACTGGAGAACCAAGTTCCCATGTAGAAAGGAAAGCCACCATGTTGAAGTAGTCCAACCTCCATTGTAAACCTGGGTCCCATGTCTAAGTGCGCATGTGAACTCCCCACAGAAGATTTCAGAGCCCAATAGCAAACTAAAAATGATGCTCCAAAGACTGACACTTGTCATGTGGATCCAAATAAGAAGATCCATCCACATAGTGGAAAAGGTTCATAGCATAATATGGAAGGAATAATGCCACTGTAGAATATGCAGGATGGACACTGGTAATAATAATTGGCTCTTGATTTGTCACGTTGATGTTCTCTTAAGAAGGTGGATTAGATTCATCAAATAAAATATTAAAGTGGTTGTCATCCAAGAAACAACAACTATCCATATACCAATCATCACAATCGGCCTCAAAATCATACCAAGCATATACCTCTTGATTATATTCATCCTTGATGTCCTCCATAAGATATCTCTCTTGCATGCTAGCCAATGAATCTTGAATACTATGAAAACAATCATTGAGGTCATCTGCAAGGTCATGCAATGTGTCCTTGAGGCCATCTGCAAGGTCATGCAATGTGTCATACATTTGGGCTTTGAATTCTTCAGTCATCTGTAGAATTGCTTCGCGGATTTGAGATTCAATATCCATTAGAAACACCACATAAAATATACCAAAAGAACGATATTAAAATTGATTTATCCAATGACACTGATCTGGCAGCAATCTGAGCACTTTATGAAAAGTTATGAACTGTGCAGTCTCATCACTGTCACGAAAAAAACCCCAAAATCGTTGATTTTAAATCAGCGATATCTTCACTTCCAAAGCTCTGATTTGGACGATTTTTTTTAAATTGGATGAAATTGTGAAAGGAACTCAAATATGCAATTTTTTTTTAGAAATTCAGCCTCAGCTTCTATAGAAATCAGAAAAATCACTCGGTCATCCATGGAAAAAACCCTGAAAATTGCAGATTTTAAAATGCAAATAACTTGACTTCCCGGACTCTATTTCACACAAATTGTTTTTTTAACTTGGGTGTTTTTCTTAGAGGAACTCATATATAGAACCATTTTTTCAATTTTTTGCACCAAAACCTACAGAAAGCATTTGGAATGTCACGACCCTCTTTTATTTTTTTTTATTCTCCGAAAAAATAAATCTCCAAAAAAATTAAAAAACAATTGCCCACATTTCCTGCCAAGGAAAGTGCTCTGATACCAATTGTTAAGTTCCAAATACCTGAATACAAAATACTACAATAGTACCAAATATATTTGAATACAATCACCACACCATATATATGGAACAATATAGAAAACCTCCACTTTATTATATCAAAACCCTTGGGGTAGGGAAACACCATACAATGGATCCTATTATGGAATGGATCCTCTCCTGTTCACTTGCCTCTTCGAGGGGGATTCCTCCCAATGATCGTCAGCTCCAAATACAATACTTCTCTTCGTATCACATTACATTGCTTGAACCCCTTTATATCACCTAAGAACATTCTAGAGGAGGAATCTTCTAGAATCATAACCTTCTAAGAAGTCCTCTTACATTTATTATATCTATATTTAATAATATAGTGTACCTAGTCCACCTTACATTGAATGGCCTCCACTACCTCTCTAGCTACCTAACACACCCATCAAAGAAATTCATCAATCATTATAAAACCCCCAACTCCCTCAATGTAGGCAAAGAGATAGCATTAGGCTCAAGCAGTAGAATATTAGGCAATAGGATTGAAATTTTAGTAGGGCCCCCCTTTCCTTTCGCTTGTCAAAGAAAAAGTAAAGGGGGATTGTTGTGGCCACAACAGAATTTTTTTCTAGTGTATGTGCTTGTTTTCTCCTTCTAGTTTATATTCCTACATTTTTATCCCCAATAATTTGTTTCGATGGATGATTCTTTCGATAGCAAAGTTTAGTTCTCTTAGAGGGTGTCTAGAGATATTGATGATTGTCTTTGGTTTCTTCTTTCTCTGCTTCTGGTTGCTTCTCTTCTTCTTCTTATTGTTATTCTACTTATTCTTTTTGCTTTATTTTTGTTTCTACTTCCTTCTCTTTTGAATTTATGCTTTCTTTCCTGGTCTTCAGCACATTTGTTTCATCAAATTTTATATTGATGCTTTCCACTATTTTGTTGAGTATTAGGTTATAGCATTTCTATGCCTTTTTTTTTCTTGAGTGTCCAATGATTATGCCTTCATCAACCCGAGAGTCAAATTTTCTAACCTTATTATCTTCTATTTTCATGTAACATTTGCTTCCAAAAACTCTAAAGTGTTTGACATTTGTCAGTCTTCCCTTCCATAGTTCATATGGAGTCTTATCATTGTTACTTATAAGAATTCCTTTGTTCAATATATGAATGGTTGTATGTGTTTCTTTTACTCAAACGATATCACCCAACTTGGAATATTTCAACATGGTTCTAGCCATTTCCTATAAAGTTTTGTTCTTCCTTTCAGTTACTCCATTTTGTTGAGGTGTCCTAGTTGTTGAGAATTGTCTTTTTATTCCATGTTCTTCACAGAAATCCCTGTAATCTTTTGACATGAACTCACCTCTATTATCTGATCTCAAGCACTTGATTTTCAAATCAATATTGTTTTCAACCATATTTTTGAATATCCTAAAACACTCAAACACTTTTGACTTTTTCTTGAAAAAACAGACTCTGGTCATTCTTGTGTAATCATCAATAACTAGAATGAATTATTCTTCATCGTTCCTCTCTTTTGTTCTCATTGGTCTGCATAGATTGGTGTGTACAATCTCTAATGGTTTTGTTGAAGAGTGTTCATTTTTCCTAAACTCATCTCTTGTTTGTTTTCCATGCTAACAGTGCTTGCACATAGTGTTTGTTGTCTTTGAAATTTTAGGCATTTCTCTTACCACTTCCTTTCTGATAATTTTGACAAGATTGTCAAAGTGCATATGGCCCATTATTTTCTGCCAAATCCAACTTTCATCTTCCTTTCTCAAGTAACATACTTTCTTTTCAATCTCATTCAAGATGTATATGTTGTTTTGAGTCCTTATTGTTGTTGCCACCAATCTACCTCACCCTTCTTTCCTTATTTCACATTTCTTTGAGTTGAATAGAAGTGTGTGTCTCTCTTCACACACTTGAAACATACTTAGCATATTACACTTCATATTTTTTATAAGTGGGACATTTTATTCCATGGTGTCTTTGCTTCCAAGCTTGACTATGCCCTTTCCTATAATTTTGGCTAAGTTATCATTGTCAAATGAAACTGATCCATTTTTTTCTTTCTTCAGTGTTACAAATCTATCCTTTTCCCCTATCCTGTGCTTTGAACAACCACTATCAACATACCATTAACTTTGTTTTCTTTGGGCTTGTATATAAATCATACATTCTTCAATTTTTAGTTTATCCAGCTTCCTTTTCCATATCCTTGATGATTCTTTTACATGATTGTTGAAATATTGCCTTGGTTCCCTTGGAGGAACAATCAACCTAGAATATTTGGTTGTGTCACAAATTGTTGCATTTGTAGCATTCCACTTCATTATTTAATGAGCTAAAATTGTTATAGTTTTTGTTATAAGCTTCATGAGGCTTTCTAAGATAATTATTCCTAGAGTATCCTCCATGGTTGCTTTTATTCTTCTCATAATCTCTACAATTTATAGCCTTGTGCCCAAAATTGTTGCAGGAATAACATAATCCAAGAAATATATTTGTGTACCTGAGTGTGGGAGATCTTCTAGGTGGTGTAACTCTTATGCAATATTCTTCTTGAGTCTTCTCTATTGTTTTTGATGATTGTGTGTTCCTTTGATTAAATTATCTTCCTCTTGGATGATATCCATTGCCTAATTTTCTTCTTTGAAGGATTGCATTCTTACTTATTTATGGAATGATACAGGTGGATATTGGTGGCCTCCCACCTTTTCCAACTGGCTCAAAATAGTTTTCTGGCAATTTTGGCAATTTACTATTTTTAGCAGTTTTAAATTCTGGGGCCATTTTGAGGGCCTAAATGAAGGTTTTTCAGGATCGAGCTTCTCAATGATAGACTAAGGCATTATTGAGGCCCAAAAATGAATCTTCTCGATGATACCTTTCCAACGAGATATCACATGACTAAAATAGAGATCATATGTAAAAGTTACGACCCCGGGAAGTTAATGTACTAACTTACCCAAACGGGGCCCACATGACTTTTGGCACTTCATCTCCTAGGGTTAGGTTTTTGGATGTCTAGGGTTTTTGGCATTCCTATTTATTGTAAAAATGCCTTATGAGCCTCATTTTAATCATATTCTTTCGAATGAGCGTAGCCATCACATCTCTTCTCAGAGATAAGACGCCACCTTTCCAGCAATCTTGTTTCCGCTGCATTTTACAGTTTCATCTTATTTCGTTATTGAATAGAAAACCAGTTTTACTGTATCTCTGTTATTTTTTGTTAAGAATATGTTAATAATATATTTTCATTTCATTCTACTCATAAAATTTGGATCAGTGGTATCAGAGCAGTCTTCTCTTTGTCGTCTTAATGCATGTCCCCAACGAGGTCGGAGTACAAAGAGTTGGGACTCGAGCTTGTTTCTCTTGAGGAAAAAAGCTCTCACACGCCCAAGCGACCTCTCATGGTAGGAGAAAATAAAGATGATGGGATAGGAGATCCTTTCAAACTGTTGATTGAGGAATCCCTCACACAACAGAGGAACGATATGACGGATAGTTTCGCACAAATCCTTCGGCGTCTACCAACAGGCGACGCATCTTCTTCGAGCGGAGACGTCGCCCCCTTCAAGGTACAAATAAACTTTGATATTCCTATATTTGAAGTTCAGATAGATACAGATGCTATAGACAAATGGTTAAATCTACTAGAAGGGTATTTTTCTATCCATAAATTTTCGGACAAAGAAAAGATTACTTTTGCGCTCCTCAAAGTCGTTCCTCATGTCAAATATTGGTGGGAAACTTTCTGTGGGAAACTTTCTATGGGAAAATTTCTGTGAGAAAAAGTAAATAGAGGAACCCTCATTATTTACAGTCACAGCCACCTGGGAATCCTTTAGGGATGTTATTATAGAACAATACTACCCTGTCGGAAGTTATGACGACCTGTATACCAAATGGACTACACTGCGGTAAGAAAGGGACCAAGCAATGTCAGATTTCACAAATATCTTCCATACCTTGCACACCAAGTTGGGTATCAAAGATTCGGAGTGACATCTGGTGCTCAAGTACCATGGTTCTCTACATAGATACATCCAGACCAAAATGGAATTTCTAAACATCTCATCCTTGGGTGCGGCCTACCGATATCCCGTCAAAATGGAGCAGAAGCTCAAACAGAAGACACTGCAATTTGGGCCTGGGATCCCCTCACAAAAAAATCCAGTTAGGGGTGGCACCAACCCATAGAACAAAGGAGAGAGAAAATATGGACAGTATTAGGAAAACCATTCCAAGCCACAAGCAAAGAAGGACACCGGAAAGACAAAGAAAGATACCGGGACGTGGTGCGACTTCCATAAGAGCCCTTGGCATAACTCTGTTGACTGTCTCTCAAAGAAGTCATTGGTGGCCGAGTGAAATCCTCTGAATTAGATGTGGATTCTAACTCTAATATAGAACCAGAAAGGGGAAGATGGATCATTGATGTGGAACCCAGTGCCACCGTTGCTACCACCAAGCTCCAATCTGGTGAACCAGAAGAGCCATAAGAAGGAGAGCGCCTCTTCCATTCATAGATGTGGGTAAAAGGAACCCCACTCCACTTCATCATTGAAAGTAGTAGCTAGAAGAACCTCATCTCAGTGGAGGTCATCAAGCAGCTTGCCCTGCCGAAAACACCACACCCACAACCCTACACCATTGGATGGCTCTACCAAGGAAGTAATCTTTGCATCAGCCAACAGTGTCGACTGTCATACAGCATCAAGCCCTTCAAAGACAAGGTATTATGTGATGTTGCTCCTCTTGAATTTTGTGATGTTCTTTTGGGCCAACCTTATTTATGGAAACTTCATGTTGTATATGAGTCTAGGCCTCATAGTGTTATTATTACTTTGAACAGGAAATTGTACAGGATACCTGAGGCAGTCCCAGCTAGTTTTATTTCCTTGATCTCTGCTAAGCAATGTAGGAAGGTCATCTCTTAGACGGGGAAGTTTTTCTTCCTCATGATTCGCTCTCAATATAAACGAAATATCACAGCCACATCCAGGGTCTCTACGGTCGACCTCTCCACATAACAGAAGCAGGTAGACAAGGTCGTGGAAGAATACTCAGATATGTTCTCCTCACCTACTGGGGTAGCTCTGCACTGCCAGTTCAAGCACCCCATCGATCTGACCCCCAGCGCACTGCTGCCCAATGGGCCAGTCTATCATTGTTCTCTATTAGAGAATGAGGAGATCAAGTGAAAAATCCAAGAGATGCTCCAAAAAGGGCACATTCATCCCAGCTCATCACCTTGTGGGAGCCCAATCATGTTGGTACAGAAGAAAGATGGAACCTGGTGACTCTACATTGATTACCAGGCTCTGAATAAAATCACAGTCAAAAACCAGTACTTGATTCCCTGAATCAACGACCTCCTTGATCAACTCACGGGGGCCAAATACTTTAGTAATATTGATCTGAAGTCTGGCTACCACCAGGTCCCGATAAAACAAACAGATGTATGGAAGACCACTTTCAAGTCAAAGAAAGGCCTTTTTGAATGGTTGGTCATGCCCTTTGTTTTGACAAATGTGCCAGCCACTTTCATGAGATTGATGGATGATATCCTGTGACCATTCACCAATAATTTTGTAGTGGTGTATCTTGATGACATTCTCATTTACATCAAGACTTGGGCCGAACACTTGTAGCATATTCAACAGGTTTTGCACACCCTGGGACAGCACACGCTATACGCCAACTTGGAAAAATGATCCCTCGGCATGGACAGGGTCCATTACCTGGGCTACATCATTGATTAGCATGGCATACATGTGAACCCAGCCAAGATCCAAGTCATCAGTGACTAGCCAGCCCCAACCACACTCACTGAGCTTTGGAGCTTCTTGGGCCTTGCCAATTTATACCACAGGTTCATGTTGGTATTCTACCATATTGTATGGGCCCTCAGCCAAATAACCAGGGGTGGTGGTAAGGTGAAATTTGCATGGGGGCGGTCCCAACAATAAGCGTTCAATGATTTGAAGCAGCGCTTATGCTCAGCCCTAGTACTTTCACTCCCACACCTACAACAGCCTTTTGAGATCGAGACAAATGCTTTCGACTATGTTGTGGGTGTCATTCTCACTTAGCACGGCCACCCCGTGGCCTATCATAGTGAGACACTATCAGATGTTGTCCGTAAGTACCCTACTTATGACAAAGAAATGTACTCCATTGTGCAAGTTTTCTGCCAGTGGAGACACTACATTCTTGGGAAGGAGACAGTCATCCACACTGATCATAAGCCACTGCAGTTCATGCAGACACAAGGAAAATTGTAGAATGACCACTATCAAAAGTGGTCCACATACTTGCATCAATTTCACCTCAACATCAAGTATAAAACAGGAAGCACCAATCATGTCGTTGATTTCCTCAGCAGATCGTCGATCGCGGCACTCACTACGATGATAGACTCTTGCAACCATGAGACCTCTGGATGGCCCCAACTCTACGAGAAAGACCCAGACTTCACCACCACCTACCAAATGTTGGGGGCAAACCCAGTTGTCAATAATTTCCATATTCAGGATGGGTTGTTGTGTCATATGGGCCATATCTATGTTCCATCAAGTGAGTGAGTGAAGCTAATCTAGGAAGCCCACTATAGTCGGGTGGAAGGACACTTCGGCATTAAAAATATAGTGGCAATTCTACAGAAACATTTATACTGGCTGAAACTTCAACAAGAGGTCAGCAAGTGTATCAGGTCCTGCATTGCCTGTGCGATTACCAAACCAACCACTAAGAAACAGGGTCTGTACACCCCTCTTCCTAATCCTAATAGACCATGGGAATCCATCTCAATGGACTACATGTCGGGCCTTGTGTCCACCAAGTGGGGAAACGACTGTGTTTTTTTGGTTGTTGATCGCTTTTCTAAGATGGCGATTTTGGTTTCCTACGAGAAGAACATCACAATAGAGGCCACTGCCAAGATCTTCTTTGAACGAGTCTAGGTACACTTTGGAATCCCACAAACCATTGTCTCAAATCAGGATAGTCGATTTCCTAGCACATTATGTTCAAGCCTCTAGTCACTGTTGGACACCAAGCTCACCAAATCCACGGCCTTCCACCCGTAGACAGATGGCCAAACCGAGGTTTTAAATCAAATGATTGCGCATATCCTTCACATATATAATTCAAATCACCCTCGTACATGGGATGAGAGTCTTCCCTATGTCCAGCATAGCTACAACCGAGCCCTTCATAGCTCAACCGGCCACAGCCCCTTTCAGGTGGGGTTGGGATTCCAACCATTGGGTCCCATAGATGTTTCACTTCCCCTTGCAGTCACCTCAACCAATTCATCTCTTGCTCCAACTGAAGCTGACAAAGCCACCCAGTTCATTGAGCGAATCCAACAAGTCCGCCAATAGGTTTAGGATATCCTACAAAAGTCCAATGACAAGTACAAACAGCGCCATGATCAACATCAGGTGCCACATAAGTTTCAAGTGGGTGAAAAAGTTTGGTTGCACTTGCAGAAAGAATACCTTATAGGACCCCATCAAAAGCTTCACCCACTCTGTTATGGGTTGTACACCATCACCAAGTCCATGGGGGATAATTCTTTTCAACTCAACATTCCTCCTTTCCTTGGCCTACACCCAGTGTTTAATGTGGATCTCCTTCGCCCTTATTTCCCACCATTATTGGACACCTTAGAAGTAGCAAAACAACTGACACCAACTGAGATCAAACCCAACTGCATACAACAGGCATCCAATGATCATATTGTGGACACATGAATCAAGGGCACTCGACAGCAAAGGATCCATCTTTATCGAATCGTCAAAGCAGGGCAGCTCCTACATCAAGGCAAGTGTCTCACCCGAGGCCAGATTCAGCAGAAATTTCCTCATCTGATGGGGGACATCAATGCAATGGATACCATTGGTTCCTAAGGAGGGAGGATTGATCCAGGTGGATATTGGTGGCCTCCCACCTTTTCCAACTGGCTCAAAACAGTTTTCTAGAAATTTTGGCAGTTTACTATTTTTAGCAGTTTTAACTTTTGGGGCCATTTTGAGGGCCTAAATGAAGGTTTTTTGGGATCGAGCTTCTTAATGATTACAGTCATCAAATAAAATATTAAATTGGTTGTCATCCTAGAAATGACAACTATCCATATACCAATCATCACAATCAGCCTCAAAATCATACCAAGCATATACTTCTTGATTATATTCATCCTTGATGTCCTCCATAAGATATCTCTCTTGCATGCTAGCCAATGAATCTTGAATACTATGAAAACAATCATTGATGTCATCTACAAGGTCATGCAATGTGTCCTTGAGTCCATCTGCAAGGTCATGCAATGTGTCAGATATTTGGGCTTTGAATGATTCAGTCATCTGTAGAATTGCTTCAAGGATTTGAGAGTCAATATACATTAGAAACACCACATAAAATATACCAAAAGAAAGATCTTAAAATTGATCTATCCAATGACACTAGTCTGGCAGCAATCTAAGCACTCTATGAAAAGTTATGAACTATGCAGTCTCGTCATTGTCACGAAAAAATGCCCAAAATCATTGATTTTAAATCAGCGATATCTTCACTTCCAGAGCTCTGATTTGGATGATTTTTGTTTTAAATTGGGTGAAATTGTGAGAGGAACTCATATATGCAATGTTTTTTGAGAAATTCAGCCTCAGCTGCTACAGAAATCATAAAAATCACTCGTTCGTCCGCGGAAAAAACCCTGAAAATTGCATATTTTAAAATGCAAATAACTTGACTTCCCAGACTCTATTTCACACAAATTGCTTTTTTAACTTAGGTGTTTTCTGATAGGAACTCAGATATGGAACCATTTTTGCAAATTTTGGCACCAAAACCTACAGAAAGCATCTGGAATGTCACGACCCTCTTTTATTTTGTTTTATTCTCCAAAAAATAAATCTCCAAAAAAATAAAAAAACAATTGCCCACACTTCCTGCCAAGGAAAGTGCTCTAATACCAATTGTTAAGTTCCAAATACCTGAATACAAAATACTAAAATAGTACCAAATATATATGAATACAATCACCACACCATATATATGGAACAATATAGAAAATCGCCACTTTATTATATCAAAACTCTTGGGGTAGGGAAACACCATACAATGGATCATATTATGGAAGGGATCCTCTCCTATTCACTTGCCTCTTCGAGGGGGATTCCTCCTAATGATCGTCATCTCCAAATACAATACTTCTCTTCATATCCCATCACATTGCTTGAACCCCTTTATATCACCTAAGAAAATTCTAAACAAGGAATCTTCTAGAATCATAACCTTCTAAGAAGTCCTCTTACATTTATTATATCTATATTTAATAATATAGTGGACCTAGTCCACCTTACATTGAATGACCTCCACTACCTCTCTAGATACCTAACACACCCATCAAATAAATTCATCAATCAATATAAAACCCCCAACTCCCTCAATGTAGGCAAATAGATAGCATTAGGCTCAAGCAGTAGAATATTAGGCAATAGGATTGAAATTTTAGTAGGGGCCCCCTTTCCTTTCGCTTGAAGGGAGATTGTTGTGGCCACAACAGAACTTTGTTCTAGTGTATGTGCTTGTTTTCTCCTTCTAGTTTATATTCCTGCATTTTTATCCCCAATAATTTGTTTCAATGGATGATTCTTTTGATACTAGCGTTTAGTTGTCTTAGAGGGTGTCTAGAGATATTGATGATTGTCTTTGGTTTCTTCTTTCTCTACTTCTGGTTGCTTCTCTTCTTCTTGTTCTTCTTCTTCTTCTTCTTCTTCTACTTCTTATTTTTTCTTTAGTTTTGTTTCTACTTCCTGCTCTTTTGAATTTATGTTTTCTTTCCTGGTCTTTAGCACATTTGTTTCATTGAATTTTACATTGATGCTTTCCACTATTTTGTTGAGTATTAGGTTATAGAATTTGTATGCCTTTTTTTTTCTTAAGTATCCAATGAGTATGCCTTCATCAACCCGGGAATCAAATTTTCCAACCTTATTATCTTCTCTTTTCATGTAACATTTGCTTCCAAAAACTCTAAAGTGTTTGACATTTGTCAGTCTTCCCTTCCATAGTTCATATGGAGTCTTATCATTGTTACTTCTAAGAATTACTTTGTTCAATATATGAATGGTTGTATGTGTTACTTTTACTCAAAAGATATCACCCAACTTGGAATATTTCAACATGGTTCTAGCCATTTCCTATACAGTTTTGTTCTTCCTTTCAGTTACTCCATTTTGTTGAGGTGTCTTAGTTGTTGAGAATTGTCTTTTTATTCCATGTTCTTCACAGAAATATCGGCATTCTTTTGACATGAAATCACCTCTATTATCTGATCTCAAGCACTTGATTTTCAAATTAGTCTCGTTTTCAGCCATATTTTTGAATATCCTAAAACATTCAAACACTTCTGACTTTTTCTTGAAAAAACAGACTCTGGTCATTCTTGTGTAATCATCAATAACTAGAATGAATTATTCTTCACCATTCATCCTTTTTGTTCTCATCGGTCCACATAGATTGGTGTGTACAATCTCTAATGGTTTTGATGAAGAGTATTCCTTTTTCCTAAACTCATCTCTTGTTTGTTTTCCATTCTAACAGTGCTTGCACATAGTGTTTGTTGGCTTTGAAATTTCAGGCATTTCTCTTACCACTTCCTTTCTGATAATTTTGACAAGATTGTCAAAGTGCATATGGCCCATTATTTTGTGCCAAATCCAACTTTCATCTTCCTTTCTCAAGCAATATATTTCCTTTTCGATCTCATTCAAGATGTATATGTTGTTTTGAGTCCTTATTGTTGTCACCACCAATCTGCCTCACCCTTCTTTCCTTATTTCACATTTCTTTGAGTTGAATAGAAGTGTGTGTGTCTCGTCACACACTTGAAACACACTTAGCATATTATGCTTCATATTTTCAACAAGCAGGACATTTTATTCCATGGTGTCTTTTCTTCCAAGCTTGACTATTCCCTTTCCTATAATTTTGGTTGAGTTATCATTGTCAAATGAAATTGATCCATTTTTTTCTTTCTTCAGTGTTACAAATCTATCCTTTTCCCTTGTCATGTGCTTTGAACAACCACTATCAACGTACCATTAACTTAGTTTGCTTTAGGCTTGTATAGAAATCATACATTCTTCAATTTTCAGTTTATCCTGCTTCCTTTTCCATATTCTTGATGATTCTTTTACATGATTGTTGAAATATTGCCTTGGTTCTCTTGGAGGAACAATCAACCTAGAATATTTGGCTGTGTCACAAATTGTTGCATTTGTAGAATTCCACTTCATTATTTAATGATCTAAAATTGCTATAGTTTTTGTTATAAGATTCATGCGGCTTTCTAAGATAATTATTCCTAGAGTATCCTCCATGGTTTCTTTTATTCTTAGCATAAGCTCTACAATTTATAGCCTTGTGCCCAAAATTGTTGCAGGAATAACATAATCCAAGAAATATAGTTTGGTACCTGAGTGTGGGAGATCTTCTAGGTGGTGTAACTCTTTTGTAATATTCTTCATGAGTCTTCTCTATTGTTTTTGTTGATTGTGCATTCCTTTGATTGAATTATCTTCCTCTTGGATGATATCCATTGCCTGATTTTCTTCTTTGAAGGATTACATTCTTCCTTCTTGATGGGATGATTCAGGTGTATATTGGTGGCCTCCCACCTTTTCCAACTAGCTCAAAATAGTTTTCTGACAATTTTGGTAATTTACTATTTTTAGCAGTTTTAACTTCCGGGGTAATTTTGAGGGCCTAAATGAAGATTTTTCAGGATCAAGATTTTCAATGATATCCTATGGAATTATTGAGGCCCCAAAATGAATCTCCTCGATGATACCTTTCCAACGGGCTATCACATTCCTAAAATGGAGATCGTATGTAAAAGCTACGACCCCGGGAAGTTAATGTACTGACTTACCCAAACGGGGCCCACGTGACTTTTGGCGCTTCATCTCCTAGGGTTAGGTTTTTGGATGTATAGGGTTTTTGGCATTCCTGTTTATTGTAAAAATGCCTTCAGATCCTCATTGTAATCTTCTTCTTGCGAATTAGCGCAGTCGTCACATCTTTTCTCAGAGATAAGCCACCACCATTCCAGCAAGCTTGTTTCCGCTGCATTTTACAGTTTCAACTTATTTCGTTATTGAATAGAAAACCAGTTTTACTATATCTATGTTATTTTTTGTTAAGCATATGTTAATAATCTATAGTCATTTTTTTATGCTCATAAAATTTGGATCATGGGACCTTTGATGAATTATGCATAAATCTTTTGTTCTACTTCTTTTTCTATCTTCGTGTAGCTTGAACCATTCTCAGTATGAGTTAGCTTATATAATATTCCAGACTTGTCATAGCATGGCCTTTGATTGCTAATGATTTCATCCAATATTTTGGTGTTATTGCAAAAGTTATGATAGATGACCTTCTTTTGAAGTTCCTTCCTTAGTGATATTATTTCTTCTTCTAAACTCTCCTTCATTTTCTCCTTTTCTTTCAACTGGTTTTTTAGTGTTTCTTCAATCATTTTGTCTTCTTCCAACTGGATCTTTAGATTTATGATAATATGTTGGACTTATTAAAAGTTTTTGTTTGGGTTTTGAGAACCCTCCTTTGTCTTGATCAATTCTTCCTCGAGTGACTTGATTTTCTTCCTTTCTCTTCTCATATCACTTAAGGCACTGATTAGTTCTTCCTCAAGATTCACTTCACCTTCTTCTTCATAATTTTCTTTGTCCTTTTCAAAGGTTTTTTCTTGAGTTTCCATTGTGATAAAGTTAACACTTTATGAGTCACTATCACTATCATTATCTTCATCATATGAGGAACTATCTTCTCTTGAGTAGAGACTTTTCTTGAATAATTTTTTTTTTTTTCTTGTCTCCTTTCTAATATTTCTTTTCTTTCTTGGGAACTTATTCTTCATCACTATCTAAACTCTTAGAATGACAACATTTGGAAGAAAAAAGATCGATTTTACCACAATTAAAGTACTTTAAGGGAATCTTACCTTTGTACTTTCTAGTTCCTTTCTTCAACCTCCTCATGAAGTTGGTTATTTATTCATCTTCATATAAATCATCATTACAGTAGGGGCTTGACTTTGACTTTTGCTTGTTCTTTCTTTTCTTCTTGGATTCTTTGAAAGTTGCTTCTCTTATGGATGGATTATCCTATTTTGTTCTCATTTCATAAGTTGTAAGTATTCCATGTAACTCATCCATGCTCAACGTAGTAAGATATGTTCTTTATTATAGGGATAAAACCTTAGGATCAAATCTCATTGGAAGAGACCTTAGTATCTTTTGAACAATTATTGAACCTTTAATTTCTTCTCCCAGTCCTCTAATAACGTTCACCATTTCATCAACTCATAGAAAATAAGCTACAATATAATCATCTTCCTTCATTTTCAGGTGTTCAAATTGACCTCTGTAATTTTTAAGCTTGGCCCCCTTGACTTTGGCATCTCCTTCGTAAATCTTTGAATTTTTTCTCAAATTTCCTTTCTAGAGTCGCAATGCAAAACCTTGATATATAGTAAATCAACCAGGGAACTTAGAATAGTATTCATAGCCTTCGAATTGTTTTCATAGAGTATTTTTCTAGCTACATATATTGGGGGAGAGGCTGGTGTCTTGTATCTGTTTACTATTGCTTGCCAAACATCAAATCCCTATAATTGGAAAAATGTTCTCATCCTTCTACTCCATAAAGCATAGTTCTGACCATCAAACACTAGCATTAAATTCTTATTACAATCCACAATCTACCTTCTAGGGGTTAGACTCTTCCTAGAGGACCCTCTCTAATATCAATTGTTGGAAATACTGAGAGGGTGGTGAATCAATATTTATCTATTTTTATCAATCGTGCACACTTTAGAGTTATTAAAACATTATGAAACATTATTCAACTTCTAAATCGTAACATATCACATCACATGCATAGTACACAAATATTTTACATGGAAATCCAATTACTAGAAAACCACGGAATGCTTTCTAATATATCGAAAAATTGCATTCACTAGAAGTACCAACTTCCAATATTATCCAACACCAACTAGAAGGAGGCACCAACCTCTTTATTTTTATAGAGCCAACTATAAGGAGGAATCAATCCCCTTGTGAGCACCAACTCACACTGAAGACACCAATCTTCCCATGCACCACCCAACCACCCTAGTTTCTCAAGAACCAACCTAAAGGTGGTCTCAATCTACTGCCTTGCACCAATTTTCCACCCTTGTCAGCTACAAAAGATGGAATTTATCGCCCTTGATAATTTATCTTCATCTATTTCCTTCTTATGCCTTAATAGGTCCTTAACCTTGTCACAAAATTCCCTCCTTGACTGCTCTGAAAGAAACTCTTTAATTTTCTTGTCAACTGGTCTTGAAAACTTGTTAGAATAGGCCTGATATGTATATTGAATATAGTTGTAAAAATGTGTCCTTGTCTCTCCTCATATATAGATTCATATTTCTCAATAACTCACCCTCAGATATGGTTTGACAAAACTAGCCTCAAACCTACCTTTAGCCTGCCTCAAAAGTGCCTCAGAACTTGTCTTAGATTACCTCAAAATTGCCTCGAATTCACCTCAGATATGTGCCTCAAATATGTCGTTAGTTTACCTGCAATTATCTTAAAACAATTGTTCTTTTAGCCTTATATACTTGGCCTTAATGCCTTAGGAATATCTGCCTAACAGTCTTCACACATAGCCTTAATATTCTAGAGAGTTTTCACCTTAAACTTGCTTTAGAACTTTTCTCATATTTTCCTCCAAGCTGCCTCATATTGGTCTAGAAATTTTCCAAAAAATGGCTTTGAACTTGCCTCAACTTGCCTCTGATATTACCCTAGAGCAGTCCTTAACTCATCCCTAAAATGGCCTTATATCAGGCCTCAGTTTACAATGAACAATTCTTGAAAACTCACCTTGAACTGTTGTAAAATATGTTTTAGGATAGGTTTGAACTTGGACTTATACTAGGCCTAAAATTGGCCTCAAATACTTCTCCAACACCTTGGAACTAGGCCTTAAACCAGGCCTAAATTCGGCCTTAAATACCTCTGGAAACTCGACTCCAGACTGCCTCAGAACTCGCCTTTTTACCTCAAATAATTTGCTCAAAAAACTTGGATATTTGCTCAAATGTTGTCTCATATCTTTGCTTATTTCTTCCTGTAGTTTTACCTCAAACAAAAGTCGTGTAAATTTATAGTTAGAATGAGACCTTAGGAACCCTATATATACTAGTGTAGGTCCTCCTTTTGGGGCCGAATTTACACAACCAAATTCAACTTAATTTTCAAAAATAATTTCAAATGGGTCCAACTTTACGTGCAAGTTTATTCTAATTTTAATTTCTCTTGTAGGGTCGACTTGTCCTTGTACACTTAATTTCATTTGTAGTTCATTGTAAAATTAGGGTTGACTTTCGGTAATTTCCTATCCTTATATTTGGGGCTTCTTGACCATATCTTACATGGTCATCTT
Source organism: Picea mariana (assembly GCA_032191745.1). NCBI lineage: Eukaryota > Viridiplantae > Streptophyta > Pinopsida > Pinales > Pinaceae > Picea > Picea mariana. The sequence goes on from JASDQU010502397.1 coordinate 59,239, forward strand.
TAAGAGGGCATATATCCTCAATCGTGAAGAACCACATGGTGTGCCACCCACCGTTGGAAATGGCTTGACGAGGACTATCAATCCAAGGAGGTTTTCCATGCATTTACAATGTCATTCATATGTTTTTTCTTTAATCAAATTGGGGGATTCTTGACCACACCTATGGCGCTTTTGGACTTGCTTCAGGGATTCTTCTAGGGTTGACATCAATGAAAACCAATTTTCCAATATTACTCACTTTTTCACTTAGTATATTTTCTCATTGTAGATGTGGGAGCCATTCCTCCTTTCCTTTTCCATTTCCCATTTCTTGTGTCCCACAATATTTCATTCATGATATTCACCATATTTCACTTTCCATTTCCCTTTTTGAACCTCATACTTAGTCATTTTTACCAAGTTTTATCTCCCCACCTACCTCCTTTACCTCCACATTCTTGTAACTCCACAAACACTTCATTTAATTTTTTAATATTAATTATTATCCTAAGTTTCTTCCCCATTTTCATGGACCTACCATATTGGGACACATGGCAGTGACATGTACATATCCTTGGGTGAAACATGGCAGTGAGGTGGACCTATCATATGTGGACACATTGCAATGAAGTGGACTAGGTACAAGGTACTTCACCAAGGTTACATGTATATATGGTCTTTCACTTAAGTTAGAAACATATTCAAACCCTTGCAACTTCCCAACAAGTTGACATCAAGGTCGAGAATAATTCCAATGCCTCTAAAAGACTCAACCAATCAAGATATTCCAAAAATAAGAGTGAACCTAAGAATAACATTGTCAATGTTACTAGTTCTAATAATGAGATGGTCACCTTTATAGTTTATACTATGAAGAGGATGGACGTCAATTCTACTAAACAGACTAAAACTCTCCAACAACAAAATCGGACTATGTAGAACAAGATAATCCACTTAGAAAGATAATCCCAACAGAATAGATTTCAACCTATAGGGAGAGGTGGTTGGTATAGACCTAGACAACCTCGATATTATCAAGAACATAAGGTTCCCAACCTCTTAGAGATGACCAATGTTTTATAAGAAGATCATTTTCCATGGTGTAACCCTTGTGATTTACCCCACAAGAAAGAGACATGTTTGGTTTGCCAAGAAGATGTTGGATTAGCAAGTAAGACTTGCAATGATGGGCCAAGAAACTATATAAACTATGTGAGTGATTTTTGTAATGATATTGATGTTGTGTCCAATTATCCTAACAAAAAAATTAAAGGGGAAAAGGAAAAGGACCTTGACCAAGCTACTATTTCTAGATCCCTAGCCCCTAAACCCACTTAGAAAGAGATAAAAATGAGAATGTGAGAAAAGTATTGGACCACTTATGAATGAAGGGGTAAAAAAGTTCAAATTAAACCCAAAGAAACTCCAACCTATCCCATTTACCCTATTCCTCAATGTCATAAGACTTAATATCCACAAACCAAAGTGATCTTACAAAGAGAACAACCAACTCATCCAAGAAAGACTTCAATTGGTGTTCCAGACATGTCAAAAGCTACTTGTGATGATATCAACATTGATATGAATGCTTACTTTGTCAATTCCCATATATATCCCTTTCTTGGATTTTACAAATATTCCATCATAGAGGAATAAAATCAAGGAAAATTTTGGATTAGGTGAAGGGAAGGAAGAGTCCTTTGATGACACACTTGTAATTTTGAAAACTATGGAACAAGGAGGATTGAATGGAGGGTGTGACCCATTTTATATATCTTTGCAAGTAGGAAACATGTTGCTACACAATTGTATGTTGGAATATGGGGTATCCACCAACTTTATGCCTTTGACACTAATGCAACAAATATTCCTCAAGGTAACAAGAACATATTGGAATATTCATGCAATGGATAGGAGGATGATTTTGTTGAGAATGGTTAATGCTCACTTAAGGGGATCCTTACAGATGGACCTTTCATATGTTACTATCCCCATGCAAGATGGCACTTGGATTAAGCTGGATAGGGAAAGGTTTAGAAGATATCATGTTGAAGACCCTAATCAACCCAGGAATGAATTTGTGAACATGATTGATGAAGACTTGAGAAATCATTCAATCCTCACTTTTTTCTATTAGGTGCCTGAAGTTATGAAAGTTGAATATGAAGTTTGGAATAAGGTTGATCACTTGGAAGAAATGCATAATCAACCTTTGGGAGTAAATTATGAACAAGGGAGATCAAACTTAGATCACATAGGTGATTTTTGTCCTTTGACCATGGGAAACAAGGTGTTGGAGCAGGCATGTTTGGAGAACAACGTAGAAAGCAAGGAAAAACAGTGTGCCACATTTTGAGAAAAAGAAATGCACACAGCAGGATTTGCGAAAGCGAAAATCCGGCGCAAATGTTGAAAAAACTATCCTATTTGGGGTTAGGGATTTTGGATGGATTGTAAGGGTTTCTAACCCATTTTTATAAAAAAAAGGGGGGGGGGATAAGGGATATTAGAGGGGAATCAATGGTTATGATAGAAATATATTGATCGGTAGTAGTATCTTACATGTTTTGGAGAACCTTTTTTGGAATTTTTGTGAGATAGAGATTTTTTTTAGAGTTGTAGAGCTTGAATGAGGTCGAAGTAGCTGAGGGTTAGGTCACAAGCGGTGGAGCTTGGTGTGATATTGGTCCGCCTCACTACTCACTACTCTGATGTAATGCACGCAACACCCTTTTTGATGAATAAGATTAAAGAGGTAGAAGATATGTGTGGACATATCCCCAAAGGGGTTGAACCATGTTAAAACCATGTGTGCAATGTGTTTGAATGTTTTATTATTTTTGCATGGTTAGATAGATGAATGGATAATCTATTTACAACATGCACTAGATTTAATATGAAAATGAATGAATGAATGGATATAATGAATAGTAGAGCAGAATGAATGGTTAAGTAGTAAATAGAAATAAGAATAAGAAAGAAATAGCATCCCCCAAACCCCTTCCATGAATGCAGACATATGCATCCTACAGTCCCCCATAAACCATCTTGGGTGAGACTGCATTGTGCACTTTGTGCATGGTGTAGCCTTCTGGTTTACCAGAAGGTCCGATGGTGATAAGGGTTTTGTTGGAGAACTAAGGTAAAACCCGAGTCAGCCCATAAGTCCAACACAAGGAGATTCAACTATACCCACAGTTGGAGTCACATTTACCACTTGATTGCATTATCCCCCTCTATTATTGGATTGAGAAGAATTGTGATTCCATATTTTAGTTGAATTCAGGTCTCAAGTATGTGCTTTAATATTATCATTCTAGCTTGAACCTTGATGTTTTACCCTCTATCATTGATACTTCCTTGATCCATTTCTTTCCTCGACACATGGATGAGTTTAAAAAGTATGAATATCTAATTATATGGTTGCATTGGTTTTGTCTTCACTGAACATATTTTGAATTAGCCACTCTTGCATAATCCATCATGAACAAAATCTTTGAGCAATATTTTAGAGTGCATATTTACTTTCCATGCATGTGTTCCCTCATTTTTGTGTTTACTTTCATGGATTGCTTGATTGATTTGTCTAATGCATTTGATTTTCCTTAGAATAACTTTTTCCATATGTTTTCATGCTTAAATTTAGTGATTTTTTTTAATTCCTACAAAGTGGTTTTTATTCTAACTAGGGTGGTAGATTTGCCCCAAATTTATTATCATTTTCCGAGTTAGATGGTGTGTAGATCAAATCTTTGCAAGATATATGTGTGTTCTCATACACTCTAGAATAGAGTGCATGTCCGTGAGTAGGAGCCAAACGTTACCCCCTCGGGGTGATAACTTTCAAATATACCCTCACAAGGGTGTCATGTTGATGCATGAACGAGATATCATAGTCATCTTCTCCAGATCCAAACAAGGTTTCTCTTGATCTCCATCAAATGTATGATCATTCTTTCTCAGTTGTGGTATAGCTCATACTCCTCACTCACTCCTCATATGGAAAATTCATTATGGATGGTACAGTATGGTTTGGGTATGATTTTTCTTTTCCATGTATCAATGTTCATTTGGATGTGATGACATAAATTAGTAGTTAGTCATGAAAGTGGTAAACACCTAACGACATATGATAACACTTTGTAACATGTATAATGTTATTATTTTCCTCGTTATACCTTGGGGAACATGTTTTCTTTTAGAATTTTTTCATTTCTCAAGTCAATTTGTATTATCGAGTAATCATCCTAGATAGTTTTGTCCACATCCTAACCATGTTAGACATTGTCCATATTCCCTATATCATTCATTCCATTTATATAAAAATAATATACATTGATCATGTATTATTTCTCAAAAGTTAAAATAAAAGGTCTAAAGAAGAAAGCCTAACTAATAAATCTAAAAATTCTATAGGTGAAGATCTATAAAATCAAAATCCATAAATAAAATCTTGAGAAATGCCACCTCGCTATGAGACCAGTTCCCTTAGTCCCTATCTTGTCTATGAATATCTAAAGAAAAAGGGAGTTGTTCGATAAACTGAACACTCAAAGAAAAAGGCAAAAACGGGTAGTAGGAATCATGTCGAGGATAGGAAACTCAATGCTAAGCTCTCTCTCGAAGGCTATTTCATAATAATCCTAGCTCAAAAAATCTATATTAACAAACAAAAAAATGATTATGCATATATAAGACTTTGAGGGTCATCAAATGAAGCTCATTCCCTTCCCTTTCATCATTATTATTCATGTTTTCAATATCTTTCACCTAGGTACTTCGGAAATATTGGTTGTCCTAGGACTTTGTGCATGTATAAGGGTTAATGTTGTTCCCCCTTGGTAAGACTTAGGAAAATATTAAAGCTAACCCTTATTTGTTATGTTGTGTTAAGAAATGTCACTAGCAGTTATCATCTAATGGCTTGCTAGGATGCTATACCCATCATTTCAAGTGGGTGTTGTGCATTGGGATATGTGTACCATGTCTCAAGATCCATGACACTGCATTGGGATTCATAATGTTGCATTATGATCAATGTACTCATATTTGATCATATCTTTGGATATTTGGATCTATGCCATTTTCCTTGGGATCCATGTACTATATTAGGATACATGTCACCACATTGGGATCCGTGAAAGTGCATTGAGCCATGAAATGGACCCCTTGTCACCACAAGTGCTACATGGACCACTTAGATTCATTCTCATTGATCATTTGGATGTTATATTCACACTCATGCACTATTATCTCTTCTTGGAACACACGTGGGAGCCATTAATGCATTGTAGGAGTTAGTTACAGGTTATTGAGGAGGTTACAGGTAGTTGGTTGGACCATTTGATGATTTGGCATGTTTCATTATTGTTTACTTGAGGATCACTCATCTAGAGGAGGCCATATGTTCTACTTGTGTTGACTTATTGAATTGGATGGCCCACATGTGTGGGAGGTGATGTCATACTTTTGATGTTTTTATTCCACACTTGGACCATTCCTTGGTTTGAGGGAGTTAGTTGGAGGGCGTTGGAGTTCTTTCGACCATGTTTAACCCATATATCCATTCCTTTATGGAATGTTGGCAATGAGGGATGCACCTCCTTCATCTCTCTTTATCCCACACATGTGGCTTTATTGTTTTATTTGGGGGCCATTTTGAGAGAGGGGTGCCTTGCTTTTGGAGGGGTTTCAGGGATTTGTTACATGATTTTATGTATTTTCCCATGGTTTTGATCAAGATAATGGTTTTTATCTCATGGTATTGAACTAGCACATTGTATTGTATTTTATTGAGGAGGATCCACGCCTATAAAAGGAGGAGTTCTCTCTCATTTCAAATCATTGGATATTAATGAGAAAGGTTTCCTAAAGAGTTAGTGTGCATATATTCTTTGTCTAAGTGAATTCTAGTTATTTTTCAAGGGTTTAGATAAACACTTTTTCATATTTTTTTGGAAGACAAAATCTACTACAAGTCCAAAGAAGGGTGAAATTGTTAGAAAAATAGGATCACAGAGCAATAAAACAAAACAAATGTGAAAACAAAACATAGAAGATACAAAATACAATAGAGACATAGATATATGTGGTTCACCTAGTGTGGGCTTCATCCACTAGAGAAATTTCCAGGTCCTTCCTTTATTATTATCCAGCAAATGAAGGGATACAACCTACATCACGCTTGATGTAACTTCCTCTTCTTTCTCTCAGAGTCTCCTTTCTCAAAATAAAAAATCCACACACATACACAGCCGCAATACAATTCCATCATAAAACAAGGTTTCCTTATATGGGAAAAAAACCTAACATAACTTCTACTATCAAATATTTGACCTTATAATGAACGATCCATATTGACTACGAAATTACAATATTTTACATAGGAAATATTCCAAACAAATTCTCTTCCAAGGTGCTACCCCTGAACACCCACAAGGGGGGGCTACAAAATTTCTCATATCCCCACTTAGAGAGATATGTGGGGGGTAATCCCCCAAACCCCCCTATCAGGTAATGGGATCCAAACTCAGTTGAAACAAGACCTCTGAATCAGGAAGATAATCAGTCTCCACAACCAACAATCTCCCACTAGGAGACTGATCACAAAAACTCCATTGTTGTTGTACCTATTGGACTATGATCCACCTTGGACCTTTAAAAATTCTCATCTTCACCTTCATAGGCCAAATAAAATTGTGCAGGAACGCAGTTTCTCCCTGGTTACTACCTTTGTTAACATGTCTGCAAGACTTTGGCTAGTATGTATCTTTTCCAATTTCAATTGTCCATCTTCCAAAATGGATTATATGAAATGGTACCTAAGTTGTATATTCTTAGTGTTATAATGGAAGTATGAGTTCTTTGAGAGATGAATGGCACTATGGTTTCCATAGTACAACCTATTATTCTCCTGCTTCTTTCCCAATTCCTCCATAAACCTTTGTAACCAAATCATCTATTTACTAGCATATGTAGTAGCAACATACTTTTTTTCTATTTTTGAAAGTGCAACAAAAAATTTCAATTTCAAAATACAACTTATTTTTGTTCCATCTACAATAAAAACATACCCCGTGGTGCTTCTCCTACTATCTTTATCACCTGCCATATCTGAATCAAAATATCCCTGTAGAATAGATTTTGAAGCTCCAAAACCTAATGCGTGAGTAGAAGTACCTCTCAAATACTTGAGAATCCATTTAACTGCCCCCGAATTTTATTTACCTGGATTGTTCATATACCTTCTCACAAATCCCATTGCGTGTCCAATATCTGGTCTTTTACAGACCATAGCATACATCAAGTTGTCAATTGTTGATGAATAAGGTACCCTAGACATGTATTCTATATGCTCATGTGTCTTGGGACACATTCCCTTGGTTAATTTGAAATGTTTGGCCAAAGGTGTACTAATTGGTTTTGCATTCTGCATTCTAAACCTCTCCAACACCTTCTCTATGTACTCACTCTGAGACAATATCAATTTGTGATTTTCTTGTCTCTTGTTATTCTCATACCAAGAATTTTCTTTGCAACACCCAAATCCTTCATCACAAATGAATTAACTAATTTCTTTTTTATCACATGTATAGCATGCATGTTATACCCTGCGACAAGCATGTCATCTACATACAATGGAAATATAATATATCTTACATTTTATATCCTCTTAAAATAAACACAATGGTTAGAATGGTATATATTATAACCTTGTTTTGTCATAAACTTTTCAAACTGCAAATACCATTGTCTTGGAGCTTGCTTTAGGACATACATGCTCTTCTTCAACTTGCATACCAAATTTTCCTTCCCTTTGACCTCATACCCCTGTGGATGTTGCACATAAATATCTTCCTCAAATCCACATGGATAAAAGATATTTTTACATCTAACTGTTCAAGATGCAAATCTTATACTACCACAAGATTTAAAATATTCCTAATTGAAGTCATTTTAACAACATGAGAAAATATTTCATCAAAATCTATACCTTTCTTTTGTGCAAACCCCTTTACAACAAGTCTAGCCTTGTATTTTTTTTTGCCTACATCTTCTTCCTTCAACCTGTAAACCCATTTATTCTACAATGTTATTTTTCTTGCAAGAAACTGAACCAAGTCCCAAGTTTGGTTATTTACCAAGGAATCCATTTCCTCTTTCATGCTTTTCTCCCACTTATTTTTAGTATCTATCTGCATTGCCTCTTCATAAATTTATGGTTCACTAGAGTTAGTAAACAATAAATAATACAATGAAGGAGAGTATCATTTAGGGGGTCTACTTAACCTAGTAGATATTCTAACAACACTTGTAGGAGTTTGAGGTGCTTGTAGATCTTGTTGTTGTACATTTTTATTTTCCGGTACCTTTGGAATTTCATTTTCTTTGATTTCATCAAGCACTGTGTATTTTGTGTTTTCCTTCTCATGTTTCTTTCCTTGCAACTGATCTTTGTACATGACATTTTCATTGAATACCACATCTATACTCCTAATGATTTTAATATTTTCATAATCCCATAAGAGATAACCAAAATCATTTACATTGTATCCAATAAAGGTACACTTCTTGGATTTTTCCTCAAGCTTTGTTATATTTTCTTTATCAATATGGACAAATGCTTCACAACCGAAAGTCTTCATAAATGAGTAGTTTACCTTTTTACCTATTCAGTCCTCCTCTATAATGCCACCATCCAAGGAGATTGAAGGCCCTATGTTTATTAAGTAAACATTAGTATCTATATCATATACCCAGAATTGTAAGGGAAACCCAGCATGCAATCTCATACTCATTGCATGTTCCATGATTATCATGTTCATCCTTTCTCACACACCATTTTCTTGTGGTGTTTCTAGAACTATATTCTCTCTACGAATCCCATGGTATGAATAGTAATCATCAAAATAATTGTTGCAGTATTCACCCCCATTGTCTGATATGAGACACTTCAACCTTTTTCATGTCTCATTCTCCACCAAAGATTTTCATTTCTTAAAAGTGTCAAAAACATCATATTTTTGTCAAATACGTTTAACCCATTTTTTTCTAGTTGAATCATTAGTAAAATTAACATAATAATGGGAGCCACCAAGGGATGATACATGAGTCGGTCCCCATACATCTGTATTCACAAGCTCTAACTTTTCACTCGTATTTTCTTTTCCAACCCTGAGAAATATGACTCTCTTTTGTTTTCCATAAACACAGTGTTCATAGAAATCCAAATCAACTTGTTTAAGATCTGGAAACAAATTCCTTTTGTGAAGTATATGCATCTCCTTCTCACTCATGTGTCCAAGCCTATGATTCCATAGTTTTGTATCCACACCTGTAAAACCTAAAGAGATTGAAGAGTCAGCATTCGCAGTACATAAATACAATGTACCTACCTTCTCTCATTTTTCCATTACCAGTGATCCTTTAGTTACCTTCCATGCCTTATATCTAAATTTAGATATACAGCCTTCACTTGCCAACTATCCTATTGAAATTAGATTTCTTCTCATATGTAGTATCTGTCTCACCTCTTTCAGTAACCATTGGTTTCCATTCTTTTTCTTTATTTGTACCTTACCCATTCCATAAAATTGACATGGTTCATCATCACCCAAATAAACCTATCCAAAATCACCTTGAACATAATCTGAGAAATATTTCCTATGGGGTGTGGAATGAAATGAAACCCCTAAATCTAATACCTAAGATTCAATAATATTATCTAAATAAATAATCAAAGCATCTTGTAACACATCACCTGTTACATTTTCTTCTTTATTTTTCTCATGTTGTCCATCTCTTTGTTTCTTTGGAGCTTTGCAGTCTTTCTTCAAATGTCCTTTCTTCCCAAAATTATATCACTTTATCTTTCCTAGTCTAGATTTGGATCTTCCCTTCCTAGAATTCATATGTTTCCCTGAGCTCTTTCCTATATCCTTTTGTCTTCCCTTGTTCTCGACGGTCAAGTTATTACCTGATGTCTCACATGTACTTTTCCATCACATTTTCTCACTAAGGATAACACCAACAACGTCATTAAATTTGAAAGTGTTTGAACCATAGATAGACTTACTTACAGTCATGACCAAGTCTTTCCAGCTTTCTAGCAATGAGCACAAGATTAGAAGAGCCCTAACCTCATCATCAAAGTTTGTTTTTATATAACTTAGCTGATTAGTAGTTGTATTAAATTCATTTAAATGGTCGACATCAAACCCACCTTCTGACATCTTCATATTAAATAATCGCTTCATTATAAATACCCTATTAGAGGTCGAGGGTTTTTCATATAGTTTATCTAATTCCTTCATCATATCCTTCATTGTCATTTCTTTTGAAATATTGAAGACCACCAACGCTACCAAGCACAGTTGTATCATTCCAGTGTCTTTTTGTAAAGAATATCCCATTCTTCATCCTTCATACTCGTCAGTTTCTTTTCTTTTCCGCCCAATGGTAAGAAAAGATCCTTCTAATATATATATTATTCCATTTGCATATTCCATAACTAGTAGTTTTGGCCATTGAATTTCTCTACCTTAAACTTTTCATTTTCCACCATTTTCCCACTCGAACCAGAAACCCTCTTTTCCTACGAGTTACCTTTCACTATGATACCAGATGTTAGAAAAATAGGATCACAAAGAAATAAAATCAAACAAATGTGGAAATAAAACTTAGAAGATACATAATACAATAGAGACACAGATATACGTGGTTCACCCAACGTGGGTTATATCCACCAAAGAAATTTTCAGGTCCTTCCTTTATTATTATCCAACAAATGAAGAGATACAACCTACAACACACTCATTATAACTTCCTCTTCTTTCTCTCATATTCTCCTCTCTTAGAATACAATATTCACTCACATACACAGCTGCAATATAACTCCCTCATAAAAGAGGGTTTCCTTCTACGGTAAAAAAAACCCTAACATAACTTCTATCACCATATCTGTGACCTTATACTCAACAGTTTAGATTGACTACAAAATTACAATATTTTACAAGGAAATTTTCCCAAAAATATATCTTCGGGGGCACTACTCTTGAACCCCCACTAGGGGGGGCTCCAAAATTTCTCATTC